>CAUYPK010126554.1:0-34292 GCA_963574355.1 Loris lydekkerianus | reverse complement strand
AGGAGAGGAGAGGCATACGAGGAGAGGAGAGGAGAGGAGAGGAGAGGAGAGGAGAGGAGAGGAGAGGAGAGGAGAGGAGAGGAGAAATATGAAGAAAGAAAAAAAAATGGTAGTGCATAGCTGTACTCCCATGTATTGGATGACTGAAGGGGTAGGACCACTTTAGTCCAGAAGAAAAGAGAGAAAGAGAGAAAGAGGAAGGAAGGAAGGAAGGAAGGAAGGAAGGAAGGAAGGAAGGAAGGAAAGAAGGAAGGAAGGTTGGTTATATACAAGAGAAAAACAATGAGTAATAACTGATTATTTTTTCAAAATAATAAAACACTCTATTATAAAAACAATACTAGTAGCATCATAAAGAAGAAAAACTATACAGCAAGAATTCCATTTTAAATATCCAAGCACTTCAAAAATTTAAATTTAGGTGGGGTGTGTTGGGTTAAACCTGTTCTCCTATTACTCTGAGAGGTTGAGACAAGAGTTCCAGACTAGTCCAAGCAAGAGAAAGATTTTGTCTCTACTAAAAATAGACAAATCGGCCAGGAGACAAGACACACACCTATAGTGCCAGCTACTTAGGAGGCTGAGGCAAGATGTTCCTTTGAGCCCAGGAGATTGAGGTTGCTGTGCGTTATGATGAGGCCACTGCACTGCCCTCAGAGTCACAGAGTGAGACTCTGTTTCACACACACACACACACACACAAAAAAAAAAAAATTACAATAATCAAAATTTAAACAAAAACATTCGGAAAAATAAAATCTAAAAATATTTATTTTAAATAGATTGCACTTACAATAATGCAAAGGGATGTCCTTTGAGCTGAAGACAAAAAGCCAGATGAAAACCTAATCTGTAAAAAGGATGAAAAAGAGAACCAAAAATCATTTAAGGGATGCAACTAAACAACTTTTAAAGAAAAATGTGTAGCTTTAAATTTTTCTGTTGGAGGTAAAAAGAAAGTTATAAAGTCAATCTACATCTGAGAAAGCTTAAAAAGAAAATCAAAACAAATCCAAGGTAATTATAAAGAAAAAAATTCTAATATTGGAGAAAAAAGTGCAAACCAATTTAATAGGAAAAAATGAATGCTTGAGAAGACTTACAAAGCTAAGAGCTGGTTCTTTCAAAATACTGACAAAATTGACATGATTCTATCTGCACTTACAAAGCAAGAAAGAGTGAGACAAAAATTACCAACATCAAGCAACACTAGAAATAGTCCAGACATTATGCTGATGATAGAGAATTGCTATAAATTAATGCAAAATAACACAAGTTTCACCCAAGATATAAATTATCAAAACAGAAATAAGAAGAAAGAGAAAAGCTGAGTACTCCTACCTTCCTAAATAAATTGGATTTATTTTTAAACATAATTCTAGAAAGATAACCCTAAATAAAGATAACCTAAATAAATCCTAGATTTACTTTTAAACATAATCCTAGAAAGATAACCCAGGCCTAGATAGTATCATTGCTAAGTTCTATCAATATTTAAATAATTAAAAGGGCAATCCTATATAAAAACTTTCAGAATTAGATGAATTCTTCCCACTTACCTCACCAAAAGCTTTGTTCCGAAATAAACAGTGATATTCCAGCGTTAAGAAAAGGCAGAAATCCTTCATACCCCTAGTCTTAGACTAAAGTATGATTATGATTGTGAGGGAGAGACAGAAAAACTGTTCAGCCATAGGGGAAAAAAGAAAGTCAGCTGGGGGCCTAAATCTTGCTCTCATAAAGAATTAAACTCTACGTTATTGAGATAATGTAAGGAAATACCTTTTTGTCACAAATACAAGACAGAGAGATTTAAATTCATATAATAAAATTTTAAAAATCTGCCTGATTTCAACTTTACAGTTCTTTGCTCATTAATACATTAATAAAATATGGTAATGTTTCATGTATCATTTTAGGGCCAGCAAGTTTTGAAAAATACATAGTCCAATTTGCAAAATAAAATTTGCATTAATAAGTTAATTGAAATTAATTATATCTTTTGTTATATATTTATATACTATATATCAAATAATATGAAATTATATAATATACTATACTGCCTGTATTTATTTGCTCTGTTACCCAGGCTGGAGTGCAGTGGCATTATAAAAGCTCAGTAAGACCTCTAACTCCTGACTTCAAATGAATTTTTCACTTCACCCACCCAAGTACCTAGAACCACAGGCATGCACCACCATACTTATCTAATTTTTCTTTTTCTTTTTTTTTTTGAGACAGTCTCACTCTGTCATTCTGGGTAGAGTGCGATGGTGTCATAGCTCAGAGCAACCTCAAACTCTTGGGCTCAAGTGGTCCTATTGCTTCAGCCTCCAGAGTAGCTGGGACCACAGGCACCTGTCACAATGCCCAGCTAGTTTTTCTATTTTTAGTAGAGATGTGGTCTCACTCTTGCTCAGGCTCAAATTGAACCCCTGAGCTCAATAAATACACCCACTGCAGACTCCCAAAGTTAATTTTTCTTATTTTTGACAGAGGTGAAGTCTTGCTATGTTGCCCAGGCTGGTCTTGATCTCTGGGCCTCAAACAGTCTTCATGCTTCGATGTCCCCAAATGCTGCGATTACAAGTATATATATTATACCTATATAATATAATACCTATTATACCTATATAATATATATAATATGTATTTTGTCTTAAACAGTAATTTATACTATTCAGCATAAAATAAATATACATAAATTATATTAAATTTTAGAATGTCATAATTAATTATGGAATTGTTAATTAAGATTGGATCCTCCTTTCTTCTGTAGTAACTGAGAATAACCTAAGCCTATGGCCATGTAAATATAGAATGCATTTTCCATACCTTTTTTTTTAAAAAAAGAGTTATTCTTGACCATATTCCTAAATTGACACAAACAGGATCAAACAGATGTGTTATGTGCCATTTTCACCTCATTCATTTAAAACAAAATCCTTGCCCTAGTTTTAAACTCTTCTTTTCCTGAGATCTGGATCCTAAATGTGCCAAAAAAACAACTTTGCCTTTGTAAAACTTTCTGACTGATTTATTTTGGACAACTGAAAATTCCTTTCCTTCAACTTCCTTAACTATAAAATTAGTATAGTAATTGATACCAGATTTACCATACACCATTTAAAAACAATAAAACTGAACAGTTACTGGATAGCAGGTAGTACATGACTATTTTTCCTGAAATGAGGCGAATATTAACATTACCTTGATTTTTTTTCCTGGGGACATTTTCCAGTCCAAAGTTCAGAAAGAAGCTCAAGTGTGGACAAAACGCTGGCGTCAGGGCTAGAGACTGTGATTGGGGTTTGAAAAGGTAACAGTTGTCAGAAATGGTGGGCACGGAACCTGACCTGAAGGAGATACAGAGTGAGAGCTATAAAACTGCAACCATGAACCTTCTCAAGTCTTTGATATCATAATATTTTGATCACGAATAAACACCAGTAGTCAACAAACAAACAAATATATAACAACAACAAAAACCAGCTGCCCGTAATGACTAATTCCCAGAGCTCCCACAGGTTGGGGGGCTGAGTTTGCATAGCCAGAATCAAGACAGCTTTCTGAACTGATTGTTGATGCAATCGGTAGAAAAGTAGGAAGGGGCATGCTTTCGTAGTAAGGCTAAATTAGCCCAAGGAAAGGACACCACAGACCCCTCTAAAAAAGAGTCAATCTGATTTGCTAATAACTCAACAGTTTTTTTAAAGAAGAAAAACAAATCCAAACTGTGACAATTTAGCAATACCACCGTCTGGCACCTAATCCTATATTACTATATAATAATGAAATAATAAAATTATAATCAAGAGAAAATTATGAATTAATCAAAACCGTTTTAAAAATGACAGAAGGTAGGACTTATGTACAATAACCTTTAAGGACCCATAGCTATCACAAATATGTTAAATAGATTAAAAATCCATGAATATAGTAGATGAAAAAAAACCCCAGAAAATAAAGTACATTAAATATAACTTTACTCAATGAGGCTAGATCACTTGAGAGAGGGCAGAAGGAAAAAATCACTAAACTTCAAGGCAGCCATAGAATTTAGCTACACTGAATGCCCGAGAGTGATAAAAAAGAAAAGTACCAAAAATATAAATAGATCCTCACAAATCTATGGGATATCATCAAACTACTAATATAAATGTAATTGTAGTTCCAGGAAAATGTATATAAAGAAATAATAGCCTAAAAGTTTTCAAGTTGAGGGGTGCATGTGGGAATACTTAAGGGAAGAGTCATACCTCGATGTTCTGGCATCACTAGTAATAATAATTTTATAAGTTTGAAACCAATATTCAATTATTAATGGATAGTAGATTAGAAATATTATTAGGAATTGGGAACAGAGTCTGGACAAAGGGGGACAGTAATAGAGGATTGATTCAGATCCATTGTCCTGGCTTTGAACACAAAGTGCAAGACCCTGTCACTTTAATATTCTGAAGCCTGGCAGGACAGTGTGTCTATCCCGCCTCCCCTCACAGCTACTGCCCTGCAGCTCGCTGGAGCCCTTGAAGCTGCTTTCTGCCAGGCGAGGCTGTGTGTTCCGAGAGCTTGCTTTGTTTAAACTTTGTCCAACTCAAGAAGACTTGCCTCAGACCAGATAAGGAGAAGAAAGATCTCTTTTCTTCTGTCACCTTGATTGGGCCGGAGGAGTCTCTCTATTTGGACACAAGGCTGTCAGAGTATTAAAACATCACATCTGTGGTGTGTGGCTGTGGGTCAACTAGGATTTGGTCCTTGAATCGGCCTCTAATTCGCTTCCTTGTCAAGACGTTGTTTACATTAAAACCATAATACTTTGTAACAGTAAAAAGTAGTAAGTATATCCATGCAATTAAAGTAATCAGCTGTAGAGCTAGTCTACTTAGTAGGAATGCAAGTGCAGCAAGGGACTGTTTGCCTTGCTTTCATGAGGTTTACGACTGTGACACTGATGTATGAAATAAGTACAGAGCCAGGCTGACACTCAGGGCGGCAACTGGAAGCCAACTTAAAACTCTCTTTTCTGTGTCTATTATTTCTCTGTTAATTGTCCATAACTCTCATTAATAAATTTCACTAATAACGGTCTCCCACACCCCCAGGGCACAAGGAAGTAAATCCACTGCATGTCAAGGCTGTTCTGCAACACAAGTGGCAAGAAAATGTACAGAAATAAGGAGTCAACACACAGTAAAATAAACCCAGAGAAAACCACACAAAATTATATCATAATAAAATTGATATAAGACAGTGATAAAGAAAAATCTTCAAAGCATCAATGTAAAAAGGCATAATGCATACAATGAAACATTTCAAAAGATTACCTGAGACTTCACATCAAAAACTGTGCTATTCAAAGAATAGTGGAGAAACGTCTTTAACTTGCTAAAAGAAAAGAAAGAACTGTCAACGGACGATGATTTAAATGTAGTTAATGGGTGTTTCAAAAAAGAACATGAAATAGACATTAACAGATGAACAAAAGTAGGGAGAGGATGTTACTAGCAGATCTGCTTCACTGGAAATGCTGAAGGCACACACTTCCATTCTCCTCTGCTTAGTATGTAGAAAGCTAGAAAGAAAGCACATCTCTCCCACCTTGGTGACTAGAATCAGCTGGGTCATCTACAACATAATAACCTTTTCTGACCCTAACAGAGACCTGAGTTCCTATGACAATCAACCAGCCTGACAGCTAAGGGAAGTCGATGCCTTAATGAGCTCTGCAGACCCACAGCATCAGGGCGAAGACAAAGCCTGCGGACAGCAAGAAAAAAGAAATTGCTAAAACATTTTCTAGGTTTTCAAAGGCCAAGTGTGACTAGCCTGAGAGTATACTGGGAGCTCTTCAGAGCGTGCAGAAAGCTTCTTTTGCTAGTGTGGGAATTGGGGAGAGAGCAGCCGTCCTGTGCTGTAAGAAGGCACAGGACCTAGCCTGGTTCTATCTACCTCAAACTTAACACCCTGGATAAAGATCAACAAATTTTGTCACCCTCAGTGTGCATGTGAAAACCCACATAGCTAGAAAGAGAAAAAATGAATAAAACCCTCCGCTTGTCAGGATTGAGCCAGAACCCATCCTAGGCCCAGACCATTCGATTTCTCTTACCATGTAGGGAAAGCAGGAATCACTCCCTCTTCTTGGTTCTATTTTCCTGGTCAGTCCTGTGTCACCAATGTCCCATCAGGCTTTCTCAGTTATTGAAGGTGATTACATCTAGTGCCAGTTTTTCTTGCTAGCATATTGACATTTATTATGGTCAATAACCAGATCGGCTTTTGTGAAAGGGAGTTCATGTCCTTGGACTTATACACACCATTCATCCCCACCAGTATACCTGGTTTATTTATGAGCCTCTTTTACTAATGACAGGGGTCTCTGAAAAGCCTACAAGGAGGCCCTATTATTCAAAGGGGGTATCCGAAAAGTAGGGAACAGCCCTGAGGAAACAGTTAGAAATCAACAAAACAAAGCACAGGCCCAGAGAAGATTAACTTGGGTATGAACTTGTCTAAGGAACCACAGGGCAGAGGGCACCAGGGCTGAGAGAGGGGGTCATGAGAAGGTGGGGGGTCATCTTTCCTGCAGAGAGAATGAAGCTGTGTCCAAGTCTGATGTTAGAATTAACCGCCTTCCACAACAGGTGTTAATCTTGCACTAGGGCCTATCTCTAGTGCCACCCAGGACAAGGGCAGGAGACTCTGACACTCCCCAAGAGCACCTGCTTTGAAGGATCTACGGAGAGCGGATATGGGGTTGCTGTGACTATGCCAGGTTTTGGTTTCTGGCCTGCTTTCCACCCCATGGGAAACAGTAAAGACCAGAAATAAAGATCAAGAAAGAGTATCACACAAGATAAAGGTGTGATAGAGTATCACACAAGATACAGCTTTAATGTATGTAAGAAGTAGAAAGCTGAGTAGGGGGTGTAAGCCGTTTCCACCACCCCTCTACTATTGAACTTTGTCTTAAATTTGTAGATCATTTTCATGTCTTTCAGTAAGCTCTGAGTGCTCTAACACGCTGTATTCATCCTGGTTGTTCCATCTGTTCGGGAGGGTGTGTCAACTGAGAGCCTCTGGCTAAGGCACCTCCTGGTGTGACCGGAAGGTCCTCCCTGGACCTGTGTGGAGGGACAGTCCCTGAGGGTGGCTTTTCTCCAGCTCTCTTTTCACAAGGGCAGTTGCTTCTGTACTGGAAGCGCTCCCAAGCCAGGATCTTATACCTGCTTGTCCTATTCAGATTTATGCCTCTGTGATCATTTGTGGTGTATCTTTCAATTCTTTGTCCAACCAGTCAAGAAACTGCTGTTAAATGTTGCAGCACGCTTTCACTAATATCGGGCTGATTAAGGGAAAAAGCAAACTGGCAGATTAACCTTATTTGGTTTTTGAGTGTCGCCTCTGCGAGGGTTGCCTTCCAGGGTTATTATTGTGGTTTCCCTAATCCATACACTCTGTTCTTACTCCAACTGGTCCATCTATGCTCTTCTTTCCCAGATCTCTGTTTCTCAATATTACAATATCAATTTTTTTCTGTGTCCTTGATCACGCAGCCAAAGCATATCTCTTTGCCCCATTTCCCATGTGTCAATGTACAGCTACTTTTTAGATATTTTCTTCTACATAAAATGAACCTCTTCCCTGTTACCAGAGTTCTATATTTGTTACATTTTACTACCATCGTCATCTTCGTTAAAACATAAAAATGTCAGATGGAAGTTAAACAAGCAAGGAATACTTTGTTCAAGACTTATGTATAGGAGGGGAGATACTGAATTCAATTTTACAGTATCAAAGTGCAGGAGTGTTTTTAAATGCTAAGGTGAGCTAGCAGAAAGTCCGGGGGATGTTAGACGATACTGGTCCATGTGACTGGTTCTTCTCTGTCTGCTGAGTGGTAGTTACTGAACTTAGGTGCCTGCCTTCCTACAGTCAATGTGTGTTATCCTCTTAGATGATTACATGTCAAAGGAATGGCTCCTAGACCCTTATGGGAAGACATTTCTCAGTTGTAAAACTGGCAAAAGTCAAGAAGACCTGTCTTTGAGATTAAAAAAAAAAAAAAAAAAAATTAACAAACAACATTTGCTGAGTTTCCCTAGGCTATTAACACATCCCTTTACATCTCAGAGGCAGAGAAATACTTTGCAAATTACAAAAGAAATTCTAGATTTTCTTTTTGTAAATGCTGTAAGAAAAAGGAGATCAAGGGTTTAGAGTCAGGATGAAGTCTGCTGAAGTTTCCTCAAGCTAAGGACTTTAGGACTATCTTAGTGGATATACAGCTAGCGTGAGCAAATTATGTTAAGCTCTATATGAGGATGACCTGAAACTTTCTCTCAACAATCCATTGGGAAGAATATTTCAGGGAAAAAATTAGAAAGGACCTGAAAGGAGGATCAAAGCAGCAGATTCACCTGGGTTTTCTGAACTTGCTTAAGCCTGATCCTTGTTGAACCAAGACCCCATTCTATGGTGTGCTGGCTCGGTCACCTAAACCAAGATTCCTCATCTTTTATTGGGCACCTTGTCATATAGTCACCTACATATCCCTGTGAAATTGCTTAATTCCTAATAATTCCTAGCGAATAGTCAGGAGTTATTTTTCAAATAGCAAATAATTCTCAGTCAAGAATACAGCATGTGGCTTTGCTTAAGGTTGATCTTGGGCTTCTCAAGACACCACACAGCATCCCCGCGCCCACAAATGCCTCTACTACCATGAGATTTTCTGTGTGACCTGCTCTACATGGTGAGCCTGCACAAACAGTCATGTGGATTACAGAGTAATCCGAGTTGCAGGAAAGTTAGCAGTCTTCTGAAAAACCAGTAGTAGAGGAGAAGTATTATTTCTAAGTCTGATAAAAATTCACTTAATACACATAATTTCCCCTGAAATAACACTAAGTACTCTAACCCTTTCTTAGTGGCAGAGAATTCAAAGTGAAACAGTATATCTTTTGGCTGACCATGTCTCAGATTGCCCCAGGCCTTGAAATTCCATCAAACTTCCTCTGTCTGAGTGAGCTCAAAATTCTGCGTGTTTGTCCTTTATCTTTTGGCACAGATGTATCTTACTAGAGCATTTTAAAAACGTATCACTTCTTTCTCACTAAGTCTAATTAACATCACATCAAAATATAGTGGATTAGCATTAAAGTCTTGTACAACATCAAGAAAGTTAAAGCTTTCCCTGATGACCACTTTATGTTGTACAGTAGAAGAATTAACTCAACCCAATCCCAGATCCAAAGCTGCAAAGAAACGGTAGCCTTAGCCTTCGCTGGATTAAACTGTGGTCATGAGATTTTAAGCGGAACCTGAAAGGTTATCAGTAAATAGGCCTTTGTGCTCTTTGCTCCTCAAACAGAAAAAAAAAAAAAATAAATAAATAAATAAATAAATTATTGAGTGTTTCTATTTAGGAAACTTTGTAAGATAATTTATAGATGATCAAAGATATCTAAGATATAATCTCTGCTCTCAAATGTATTATTACTGTGATATAAAAATACTTTATATAAGTAACAAGGTTTAAAAGATAATGCAGCAAAGCATATTTATTTACAACCTACATCCAATAAACAATAATAATTGTAAATTCTGTGGGAGTTGAAAAGGAAAATACATCCATGTAAAATGGTTTGAGGGATTATTTGTGACTGAAGTTATTTGACCTAAATTTAAAAGGTAGATAGACTTGCATGGAGTTGTCTTATCAAGAGTAAGATAACACAATATTGGATGTGCATTCATGAAGACATAACTTAGAAACTCAATAAATGGCTGCTATGTTGCATTTTGTGAATGGTGAATTAGGGTAATGGCTACTACCTTGTGAGCATTGAGTGAGGCTGAGCTAATCTAAATCCTGTTTATGTCCCTAAAGGAGTCGGCTGTTTATTTTGTCATTGTCTTTGAATATATTATGTCTTTGTTAGGAAAATAATATCTATACCCTAGTCAAATTAAGCATTGCGCCAGGTATTAGAATCTCTTCATGTCCAGGATGAAAACTAATTTTTTGTGTTGTGTGTCTTACTTTACATATAAATTTTCCATTTTGACCTGGTGTTCTAAACACCTTTTACATAAAGAATATTACTGTGACTGCTGAGCAAGATGGTGATTCCCAGATCAGGGTTTGTGTTTTAAACAACGCTTGTGGATATCTTGAGCAAAATTGTAGTTGACTTTTAATGTGTAGACTAGTGAGGGTTTCTATGCACAATATGGCTGCCAAACTTGTCTGAGAAATCATCAAACTACATGACAAATATGTCAATCTGCCATTTCTCGTATCTCCTAGAGTAGTAAAGATCTCTAAAGAGCATAGACAATTAAAATACTTCCAAGAAAATTAAAAAAATAATAAATAGAGATGGATGGTAGACAGTTAATTCCAAAATAGCAACTTAAAGGAATTGGAGCATATTAAAATTGGTAGTGGTTTGGTAAGAGGGTGCTGCCCAGAATCTGTAACTATGGCCATGGAAAATAGCAGCATGATAACCTCAGCATTGATGGCCAAAATTGCATAGAAATTAGAGTTCTGGTCCGGCAAGTCATCTGGAATTGAAAGTTAAATCTTGGCAGCTAGCTGAAATGAGACGGACTGCCAGAAACCCTTCATTTATTCACTAAATAGTGCATGTGCTAAGAGACCTGGCAGCTGAGATGAGACATGATGGTAAAACAGGAGGAAGAGCCCAGAGAGAAATCTACTGTTAAAAGATAAAGCAAAAAGGAGCTATATGTTGAATCTGAGTTTTTCTCACATAAGGTCATGTTTGAATTGTATAAGAAAATTTCAAATGTTGAGTGCAGAGTCTAAAGCTAGCAGTACAGCCATTTCTCATGTCTCCTAGAATAGTAAAGATCTAAACTCTTGGAGAGTTCTAAAACTGGAGGAAGCCACATATAGAGTGAGCTCCGTTCTCCTTCATAAGGCTGGTTGACCTATAGTTTTTCCAGTGACAGCAGTAACTGAGAGGGGACCAGCCTCAGAAGACAGTGAAAAAAGGATGAAAGATCACAAGGATCTGGATACTGTATCTGATGTTTGAATCTAATAGACTCCTTATAACACAGCATTTTCACAACCCTGACAAGAGCAAGAGAGAATCCAGTCTCCACAACAAATCATCCACATGTTCAATCTTCAACTAAACACTACTAGATTGAACAAAAAAAGTAAAAAAAAAAAAAAAAAAAGAAAAGAAAAAGAAAAGTGTGACTAACCCATAATCAAGAAACTGACTACAAGTGGAGTCTCCTGTTGGATTTGGAAGATAAAGATTTCCGCCCCAAACAATCGTTAACAATACATTAAAGGTCATAAAACATAGTCCTGGAGCTCAGAAGGTGAGCCCTCAATGTGGAGCCTAACGCAGCAGCCTCAGCAGCAAAGCTTCTCTCTCACCTTCTGCCCTTCTTTTTCTTGCTCTTCATTCTCTTCGAGGCAAACCGTAGAAACTATAATCTCTCTTCCCCAAGGCAGGTAATAGAAACCAGAACCCCTTTTCCCCAAACCTGAAAGTATTACTCTAACCTTTCCTCTTGTTGCTGACTTTTTGCATTATAACTCATTATAAAGAAACTAAAACCTAATTCCAGAAGGGTCCTACCTGCTGACAGTGGCCAAAAAGTTAAAATAAAAAATGAAATAAAATAACATTTTGAACAGACAAGCCTTGCTGAGTTTCCCCAGTCTATTAACACTAGATTGTTACCATTTTTTTGTCCAATCATATATTTATACAACTGAATTTGTGACTAAGCATAGAACTTGATTGGACTTAAGCATAGCTACTTACCCTGTATCTTTGAGTTTTCATTCTTAAGGCTCTTGTGTCACATAAAAATATCATCAGATAACTTTGTTACATTTTTACTCTTGTTACCTTGTCTTGGTTGAAGGCCTGTTGACCATGACCCTTGTGATGGGGGAAAAATGATCATATCCTTTCCACCCCATCAGACTATGTTTAAAGAATTAAAGGATAATGTTAATTTGTAAAGGAAAAGATTGTTATTCTGCATATAGAAACAAAAGCTATGAAAACATTTAGAATTTAAAATTATGATCATTGGAATAAAAAAATTGGTAGATAACATCAGCAAAAGATCAAAAATATAAAATTGGATAACCCCATGTGGAAGAATGAAGCAGCACCCCATTTCTAGCCACATACAAAACTAAATTCAAAATGAATTAAAGGCTTAAATGTAAGGCATGAAACTACAAAAAATTCTAGAAGAAAACATAGGAAAAACTTTTCTAGACATCAGCATTGGCAAATAATTTGTGACTAAGATCCCAAAGACAAAAGCAGCAACAACAAAAATAAATAAATGGGATTTAATTAAATTAAAAAGCTTATACACAGCAAAGTAAATAAATAATCATCAAAACAAATAGACAACTTGTGGCATGGCAGAAAATATTCACAAACTGTATATATGACAAAGGGCTAATATCCAAAATCTACCAAGAACTCAAACAAATTTGAAAACAAAATGAACAATTCCATCAAAAAGTGAACAAAAGTAGTGAACAGAAGTTTTTCAAAAGAAGATAGACAAATGGCCTAGAAACACCTGGAGAACTCCTCAACATCACTGCCTTCAGGAAAACGCAAATTAAAACCAATGAGACATCACTTTATCACTGTCAGAATATCCATTATTAAAAAGTCTAAAAGCAATAGATGTTAGACTGCAAATTTCTACAATGTCTGTGAAAAATAGTATGAAGATGCCTCAAAAAAATAAATGTAGGCTTGTCATCCAATTTAGCAATCCCACTATTGGGTATTTACTCAAAGAAAAAGAAGTAATTTTATCAAAAAGACATCTGCCCTCAAATGTTTATTACAGCACAACTCATAACAAAGCTGTGGAATCAACCTAAGTTTCCATCAGTTCATGAGTGGATAAAGAAAATGTGGTAAATGTATACCATGGAGTAGTAGTCAACCATAAAATAGGAATAAAATAATATCTTTCATAGTGACTTCGAAAAACAAACCACCACATATTCTCTCTAAAAATTAAGAGGTAAACAATACATATACATGAACATAAAGAGAAATAAAGGATGTTGGAACGCCAGAATGGTGAGGGTGGAAGACGGGTGAGGGCTAAAACTTATCTATCAGGTACAATAATAGACAAGTTCTGGTCACAGGCACACTAAAATCCCTGACTTAAACATTATATAAGATGTCATGTAACAAAATCAATTATAGCCCCTAATATTTTGAAATGATAAAAAAGTATGCCCTTGGCATGGTGGCGTACCACTTTCTGTTGCTTAGAGTGATCAAGGTAGCCTCTGTTTCCTCCTTAAATCTGTTGCCACTTTTCAGAGCAGCATTTGGCTTTACCATCTCAATTACTTCTAGCCCTGGTAAGCCAGGCTTGTCTGCAGTTTGCTACCATCCTTAATGCCTTCTACTATGGGAAGATTATGACTTTTGACCCCTCTAACTTCTCTGGCTGAAGAAGAGGAGGAATTGGAGTCTGGGTTATTGATTTGCTCTAGGGTGTTTCAAGGTAAGACCCTTTTCATTTATTACCAATCATTGTCTTGAAGCTTTAAAAACCATTAACAGGAAATAGCAGCATCTCTCACCCCATTTCAGGTATGTTAGTTTAGGTATATTGCAGTCCAATGTTAAGAAACTAATTGCTATTTCTGCTGTGACCACTCCAGCACCCTGATTATCTTTTTCTTTTCTTTTCTTTTCTTTTCTTTTCTTTTCTTTTCTTTTCTTTTTTTTTTTTTTTTTTTTTTTTGAGACAGAGTCTCACTTTGTCACCTTTAGTAGAGTGCTGTAGCGTTATAATGCATAGCAACCTCCAACTCTTGGGCTCAAGTGATCCTCTTGCCTTAGCCTCCCAAGTAGTTGACTACAGGCACCCACCACAAGGCCCGGCTATTTTTAGAGACAGGGTCTTGCTCTTGCTCATGTTGGTCTCAAACTCCTGAGGTTATGCAGTCTACCTGCCTCAGCCTCTCAGTGTGCTAGGATGACAGGTGTGAGCCACGGTGCCCGGCTATGGTTACCTTTTTCTATGGACATCACAGGAACACAAAGGACTACGCAGCTAAAAGGAGGATGCTCAGGCCAAGGTTCATATTGTTCTGAACTTGTTTTTTCATGTGGTTTCTGCATTGATTAGCTTCTTTTTCTGTCTCTCCTCTCTCTCCTCTGTATTCATCATTATCTCCATATCTATGACACTCTTAGCTGCTTTCAATTCTCTCTATTCTAATAGTCACAAGAAATTAGACTTGTCAGAGAATTCTGGGGAAGATGGACTTGGAGATTCTAGAGGCTACAACATAGGAGAAGGAACTAGACAAGCCCTTAACTGGATAACTAACAATAGCAAAGTTAATTAGTTGTAGATTTAAGTAAAATAAAATTTTATTCTCAAAAAAGAAAAGAAAAGAAAATATGAGGAGAAAGAATTAGTGACTAAAAAGAAATAATAATGAAAATTACTTAATCTAAAGGGCCAAAAGAAAAAAAATAAGAAAAGTGCACAGAACATCTGAATCCTAAGGACTGGCTACATGATGTGGTGCAAAATTGTGCAATTGTAAACCCGGAAGGAAAGGAAAGAGGTGATGAGGCAGAAAAACGGGCTGGGCTTTAGCATATGAAGAATTGTTTTGGTGGTGGTGTTTTTAAGTTTTTTTTTGTTTGTTTGTTTTTTTGGGCCAGGATCTTGGAAGGTGAAATTCTATAACATGAAGTGATTGTAATGTGATAATATTTGAGTTGTTTAGGTTTCTGTGTGTGTGTGTGTGAGAGAGAGAGAGAGACTACACATATTTCATTAACATACTATGACCATATGTGATGCAGTTTGAGAGCTTATCACCCCTGGGATCCTCACACAATGGGTGTGCCCATTCACTAACCAGTTTTTTACAATGGGGACCCAGCAAGGTGCTCACAGGAAAACTGTGGGCAGGGTACAGTAAAACTGAAGCCCAAACACTTAAGCCCATAAATCCTGTATGATTTTTAGAACCCACAAAACCATTACCTCTGATGAGGTTGTGCCATGGGTAACACTCATCACTGCTGAGAAAGCGGTAAAAGCAAAAGAAACAATTATGGTCTGGGAAACCATCCTGCTTCTGTTCCCAAGCAAACGTAACACCACCTCTGTGGGAAGAGTAGAAAGAAGGACAGCTTTCTGCCCCTGTAGGGACTGCTGTGGTTTGAATGATAGATTCCCCTCTAAAATATATGTTGAACTTAATTCCTGATGTCACAGCATAAAGAAGTGCCACCTTTGGAAGATGAATAGGACATGAGTGCTCTGCCCTTACCAGAGTTTTTAGTACCCTGTGAATCCACTCCATTTCAGACCCCTGCACGGATGCAAAGCTAAAGTCTGCTGTTCTGAGGGAGAAGGAAGATGGAAGGCGGAGGCTGTTACTCTCCCACACTACCATTTATTCAACAGTCCTGGGTTATGTGCTGAACTAACACAAATATTCATTTTCAAGAAAAGCGTCTTAGATGTTATCTGGAGTCTATTAAATATGTACTAATCAAATATTATGTTTTTCCACTAATGATATAGTGACTATAGTTGTTGCTTGAAGAGACGAACTAATGAAAAAATTGAAAACTAATAAAAAAATTGAAAAATGTGAATAATTTCATATTTTCCATATAATTTTAAACCTTGACATGTCACATGTATATGATACTTGCTTTAATATTAAGGGAAAATCAACATGAAAACAAAATAGTGAAACAAGAAATCTCTCTCTCTCTCTCTCTCTCTCTATATATATATATATATATATATGTATATAACTATATATACACATATATGGTTATTAAAGATGCTATCTGGGTAAGTAAAACTTACATTATCTTGACAGTCTGCAAAATAGAAATTGTTTTCCCCTATAGACTTAAACAGAAGCACCGCATTCCTTCATATATTTTAATAAGCTAATATTTTGTGTAGTCTCATAGTAGATACTAGACTCTTTTTCAAAAGAACAAGAACCCTAGGGAACACTTTATGTCTTCAGTAAATAAAGTGAAATATGTATTATGTATAGTAGATTAAAAAAAAGAGCCTTGGGAGACTGCTTTGTCAATCCAGTTGAGGAAAAATAAACAGCTGGAGCTGTAATACTACTCAATATTGTAATTATGAAGTGCTAAATATATAGACCTCTAATATACATCAAAGTGGGATTTATTTTCATTCATTTGGCAGGAGAGCAGTAACAGCCCAAAGCAGGCAAATCTCTTTGCTCTTAACACGAATACCACGGCACATTTCTTTTTCCATTTAGTCACTTATGGTAACAGAATGAAGAGTCATATTAATTCAAACACAAGTTAAGAGATTTGTCCCTCAACAATTAAGAGATTTGAGGGACAAATTTCTTCATTTAGGTTTGAGAGACAAAGATAGGAAAGCCTAACAGGAAATAAACTTATGCGAGGAGTGAAATAGTCCCTCCATCCCAATGTACATTCTGTTCACATTTCCACTTTAAAAAGACAACTAACCTTGGTTTTACCCTTACATGGATGTAACTAGTTAATGCATGGGTGGAATGGCTATCATAGGCAGTGAATTACTGTCCTGTTGCCTCTGCCATAAAACCAATCAGAAGTCCTTTAATCAAGGAGGAATGAATGTTGTTCCCGCCTGCTGTTACAAACATTCCTGCTGTCATAACATTCAATTCTTCCTGCTGTGACATTCAATTTTTTTCCAAAGGAAAATACAAATATAATTGGAGTATAGAACTTTCTCAAAAATACAGGGTAACATTAAAATATAGTGAACCAAATGTTGGCTTCCCAGCTATACAGGGCCATTTTTCATAACTGTTTCTGGATTCCACGTCTGTGCAGCAAAATGTTATTGCAACCACCTGTGTGAGGATGCGAGCATGATGATGGAGCTTCAAGTTTGGAGAGGGACAGTGGCTTCTGGTCCGTAGCAGCAGGGCACCCTCGGCAGAGGTTCCAGTTTCAGGAGGCCCTTGTGCTGCGGTCTGGATCGCAGGGGCCTGAGAAGAGAATGATCTGGGCTACTACTTTGGAGTAATGCAGCTTGTGAATTTCAGGCAGCTCTCAAGTGGGCTGAGGGCTTGGGAAACTGTGGAATTCTCCTGATGTTAAGGATCACAGGTATGTGTGATGACGATGACCTGGCTGGCAGGGACTTTCTGTTTACCTTTTACCCTCCAGGGGAAGTCCCTCCAGCTCTGCCCCAATCCCTGTAGGTGAGGCAGGCTAGCAGAGGCAAGGTCCTTTCTCGCCTCTTTATGCCACCATCCTGGCTTCAGTGCTCCATGGCAATCTGACCACTCCATTGCTTGCACTCTCCCTGAAACACACAAGTCAAGTTCTAGTTGTTTATTGGCTGTTTTCGTCCATTTTTGTGTGAAAGGGAAACACCAGGCTTCTGTAGTCAACAATCTGTGGACATCATTCTTTTACATATTTTTGATGTTCCTATAGCAAATATAGAATCATAGTGCCTCACACAAATAAGTGAAGACAAAGTCAGGTAATTAAGTTCATGAACTCATCCTAGGAAAAGTGATACATACTTCATGGTTGACTATCACTATAGGTACCTTCAAAGTACTCCCTTTGGCCCTCTGGTAATGGTAGTGATATTCAGCAATGAGGTATGTAGCACTTTTTTTAGAATGAGTTCATGAACTTAATTGTCCAACCTCATATAAAGTATGTATGTAAAAACTTACAGATGTATATATTAAAATATGATTAAATAAAGATATAATACTGCTATGTTGTATATATAATTTTTTACAATATAAGCTGAACTAATTTTGTAGAATTTTTTACAATTTTAATGTGCATGCTTATTGTTTACCTGTGTGATACTTTTTCTTTTTTTTTTATTAAATCATAGCTGTGTACATTGATATGATCGTGGGGCATCATACACTAGCTTCATAGACCGTTTGACACATTTTCATCACAATGGTGAACACAGCCTTCCTGGCATTTTCTTAGTTACTGTGCTAAGACATTTACATTCCACATTTACTAAGTTTCACATATACCCTTGTAAGATGCACTGCAGGTGTAATCCCACCAATATCCCTCCCTCTACCTTCATTCCCCCTCCCTCCCCTCCCTTTCCTTTATGTTCATGTTAAAAGACATTAATTTGTCCATTATCTGCTTTCTGTGATACTTAAAAAATTTTAAAGCCTTTTAAAAATATAATTAACTAAATAAAACATCCAAATTAAAAAGTATGTGTTCATAATGCCAGTACACATTGGAATACTTCCCACTGTGAAGTATATGTGAATGAATATCTCAGAGGGCTTATGTGACGACAACCCCCACCTGAGAGCAATACGTTGGCAAAGAAGTAAGACACATCTAATTACTGTTATAGAAATTAAAATGAAGTTGGTTCAATTCATGCAAATGATATCTAACTAAAATTTGCATTTGCTACTATTATTGTTTATTTCAAAATATTGCTTAAAGTTTTAAGCAATTAAACTTGCTCAATATTTAAATTTTTTTCTGTTAAAGACAAACAAAAGTTTGCATCTCTCTATTATTTTTGTGTAATTCGATATGCTTGACTGTAATTCTTTTTTTTTTTTTTTTGAGACAGAGTCTCACTACCCCCTTGGTAGAGTGCCATGACATCACAGCTCCCAGCAACCTCAAACTCCTGACCTCAGACTCTTGCCTCAGCCTCCCAAGTAGCTGGAATTATAGGCACCCACCACAATGCATGGCTATTTTTTGTTTCAGTTGTTTAGCTGGCCCAGGTCAGTTTTGAACTCGCCACCCCCGGTGTATGTAGCTGGTGATTTCCATATTTTATTGCTTTTTGAATTGACTAATTACTCATTTAAATGATAAATTGAAATAAAGCAGTATAAAATAGACCTATAAAATTGTATTAAAATATTGAGAACCAAATAGGAGATGTATGCAATATAGGAATATTTAAATAAACACAGAGGACATTTCAAAAAAAAATCATGGTTTGGGGTTAATAATGATAAGAGTATAAATTATACACATAATATACATACATAACAGAGTTATGAATAATATTAATATTAATATATTAATATATTTAATGCACTGAAGTGCATTAAATGTCTTTCAAATATTAGTACTTTTAATTTTAACTATATTTATTAATTAAATGCTAATAAGTAGTTAAGAGGAGATTCTTTTTTACAAATATAATCTGTTATTTATTACAAAATATCATAATATGTTGAGTATCTCTGCATATTCACTTAGTTGTTTAAAAAGTATTAATTGAATACGTTTCCTCTTTTAAGAGTATAAAAACCATCAGAAACAACATGTTGGAGTGTTAGCTTTGAATAGTTAATATGACACTTTTAGTTGGTGCTAGCTAAGAAAGAGTTACTGACTTTGTATGTTTTTTTCTTTTGCCTTGAATAGAATCATGGCACTCTACCAAGGGGGTAGTGAGACTCTGTCTCACAGAAAATGCTCATAAAATATGTTTCTTTTCTAATAGATTAATGCCATTTTCACTCCATTAATAATGATAAATACTCCTAATTTATGAATAATTTATCAATTTCTAAATCATAAGCACTAATAATATATCATGTGCAAAGTTCTAATATTAATCTAATCTATGTAGTACTTTATGGGCTCACGAAAACATTCTCATTTAACATAGTACAAAGTTAACTAACATATTTATAACACAACCTAATAAATTATGTCTCAGTTTTTTATTGTTACTTTAACAAATTACCACACACTTACTGGCATAATATAACACACATTTATTACCTTATAGTTTCATCGGTCTGAAGTCCAATATGGGCCACACTGGGCTAAAATCAATATGTCAGCAAGATTGAATTTCTTTCTGGAGGTCTACAGAAGAATCAATTTCTTTGCCTTTTCCAGTTTCTAAAGGACACCCACTTTCTTTAGCTTATGGCCATGTTCAAAAACAGCAATGTTATATCACTCTGACCCTCTTTCATGCTTGTAGCCAGGAAATTTTAGTATTTATTGAATTGTGTGATTATTATTAAATCTTCCTAAAGTTATCTTTGCTTTGAGATAAGGGTTTGCTGATGTAGCACTTTTGCCTAAATAGAAAAGAATATAATACATATGGCAATTATTTAATAATAATGATAAACAACGACAATTGTGCTAATCTTATGTCTAGGTACAGTGTATGTGAAAGGAAAGGATGGCCTTGTGTGTATTTCACAACCATTATGCTAAATCTGTACATTGCTGTGACAAGAATGGTTTACAAAAAGTCCTTCTCTCTATTTTCAAAAGTTCATGATTATGGTGCTTTCTTGTCATTTGCAGAGCAATGTGCCTTTTCCTCTGTCCATTCATAGTTCTTGGCTGAGCAGCCTATGAAAAATTCTATATAATAAAGCAAGTATTTCAGATAAAGCAACCTTTCATTATCTTATAACAAGATGTCAAGGTGAATGCCTTAGAGTCTATTGTGTTAAATGCCACAGAATTTTTGTGTGTGTGTGATTATAGGAAAGCCATTAACAGATAATAGAGGTGGTTGAGTGGTTGTGTTTGAAGATGTACAAACAGGAATTAGACGTGATAATTGGTTTTATTTTGCCCAAGAATGTTTATTGTAGACTTATTATGAAAATCTTGAACTTCTGTAGGCAAATAATATTCTATAAAGAGAAATGGAAATGTTTTGATAAATTGAATACTGGTTTCGATGTAAAGATCACGTTTAGTGACTGGCCCGGCAAGCCTGCATTGAGGCCACCTGCTGTGTCCCTCTTTGTGCTGTCAGAGACTATCCTGGGTCCCTGGGTCTGGCTGGCTCTGGGCAGCCTCCTCATCCTGGCTGGGCTGTTGGAAGGCTGGCTGGTAGGCAAGGAGGAAGCCACATTCAGTGAGTGTGACAAGTTCCTCCTATGTCAAGACCTCACCTGTTGGACTGGCGGTTGATTACCATATGAAGATCTGTTAGCACTCTGGATACAGGGTCCCCCATTCAAAGCTGAACAGGGACCCTCCCTCACTTCTTAGGCCTAAATAATTTCATTTATGTTTTCTAAGCCTGGCAATTTCATGAAAGGAAGGCTCATTCACCTTGCCCATAGCAGAAGAGACTATTTCCATACATTAATTCGCTCATTCACCTTGCCTCTAGAAGAAGAGGCTACATCCATGATTTTGTTACCAAGTCCCGGCCACATGAAACTACAAAGGATCCATGGAAATGTATATGTATACACACCCCTCCCTAGAGGAAAGACCCAGGCTGATATTATCTCACTTGGGTCTTTCCCTCTGCCACAAGCTCTGGTGCTTTTTCTGTATTCCTGTAAATCCTATCTTACTACTGATCTGTGATCCATGGGTTTACTCTTCCAGTCCTGGAGACCAAGGACCTACAGAAGAAAGAAATTCAGGTAACAACCTGAGCTGAAGTTTAAGGGCGTCATCAGAGCTCACTGCAACCACAAACTGCTGGCCTCAAGCAGTCCTCCTGCCTCAGCTTACCAGATAGCTAACTAGGGCTAGAGGCATGTGCCACCAGGCCCATTTAAGTTTTAAAAATGTAAGATCTGAGAGACTTTTGCGGCTGGTAAGGAAATATACTCACAGGTTCCCGGGACTTGGCATAGGCGTCTTGGCAGGTTGGCAGTTGAGGCAGGGATATTCTACCTTGCGCTGGAATCAAACTGTAATGATGTTCAGTAACTAAATCCTTTACTGTTAATAAAATTCAACAAGTAAAAGTGGGCAACATTTGGTTTATTGTTTTAAAGTTTATCACCAAGTATAGATAATTAGTATAAAAACTTTAATGAATGACCTCTCAACCATTTAAATGTTATGAATTACCCCAAAGAAATAGTATTTTGTGAAATAATTAGGGAACATTTAATTGCATCTTTTTAAACTTAGCATTTTGTCAATGCAAAGTTTACACCAAAAATGAATGTTAGTTTTTGAACTATGTTTTCATTGCTTTGATGTTATTTTGATTCTGATAAAAATTGGACATTATTCTTGAAAGCAAAATAACCTTAATTTCCCCCAAGAAAATCTCTTCAATCTATTAATACTATTTTCTATTTAAATAATAAACCAGCCCTTTATAATATAATTATTTTTAATTATTCCAATTAAATGCTTGACTTGAATTGTTTTATTTAAACTCTTTGACAAGAGATATCAATTTCTATCTGTTTTAAAACATTTAATTAATCATCCCTTTAAAGTATTTTTATTGTTGCATATAGTAAAAAACAATTTTTAAATTCAAATAGGATTTTATATTACTTTTTTTCTGTGATGAGGTGATAATGTTCCTGGTTTTTTTGTTTGTTTGTTTGTTTGTTTGTTTGTTTTTTGCAGTTTTTGGCCAAGGCTGGGTTTGAACCCACCACCTCCTGTATATGGGGCAGTGCCCTACTCCTTTGAGCCGCAGGTGCTGCCCGTGTTCCTGGTTTTTTAACTGTTCCCTTAGTAAGCATGGTTCCACTGTGGTATGCTTCTGAGTTACTGTCTCTGGAAGTCACGTTTGTCCCAGTAAGTCCAAAACAGAATGGGAGTTCTGAAAATGGAAGATGAAAGAATTTTCAGAATATCAATTAAACCTTTTGAATTTTCTTTTGTAACATCAAGAAAAATTGATTCTGATCAAGCTATTTAATATTAAACCTCAAGTGAAGAACACTAATGTTAATGAAGGAGATTCTTGTCTCAGGTACATAAGGTAGTCTAACTTTCTGTTTGGTTACTCAAATCTTTAGGATTTAAGTAACATTCTATGGATTCCCATCACAGCCTTAACTTAGAAGAGCTGAGGGAAAGGTCAGCTGGGGGGAAGCCCCACATGCTTGCTTACATGTTTTAAAAGCAGGGGAGCAAATATGTATTTTGAGTATCAGTGTCTGAAATGATGTCTTTACAGTTTCACATATTTA
This sequence comes from Loris lydekkerianus, assembly GCA_963574355.1. Lineage (NCBI taxonomy): Eukaryota > Metazoa > Chordata > Mammalia > Primates > Lorisidae > Loris > Loris lydekkerianus. Next base: position 11,281 of record CAUYPK010126554.1, on the reverse strand, counting down.
TTAGTCAGAAAATATTTTATAAGTTTCGTCTAGGTGAGAGGCACAGATGAGGCTTGTCAGAATACAGAAAGGAATTTTATATGTCCTCTCGTCCTGATCTTTGTAGGTCTGGTTTTTTTGTTTTTTATTTTTTTGCTTGCTTGTTTTGTTTTTTCTTTTTTTTTAACCAGAGTTAAGAAATAAAATATTGACTAATATGCCCTTCAGCTTTCTATTTTTTAATCTATCAACTTAGCCTGTTTATTTGAATTAATTCTATATCTCCAAAATGCCATTGGTCAACCTTACCCTTCTCCCCATTCTGTTCTCATAATTTTTCTAGAAATGCTCACTTCTTCGTACTGTGAGGCTAAGTAGCCATCCTGATATTGTCTCTATTGTGTTTTATTATTCTTTTTACTTCTTGCCACAGTGCATTAGTAATTTTAACTCATGAGTTAAAAATATAATGCTGTTTACAATACATATAGGATGAGGTAAGATTTGGACATTGTTGAAAGTCCCTGATTAAAATTAAGATTTTTTTTTTAACTTTAAGGTGGATGAAAATGATACACATTCAGTAGAAACCAAGCTTGTGGTATCCGGACAACCATTCTGTTTTTCATGTTGAGTATAGTATTCTATAAATTTCATGAATTATTCAACATTTTATTGTAAAATAGGGTTTATGCTAGATGATTTTGATTAATTGTAAGCTAATTTGAATATTCTGAGCATGTCTAAGGTAGGTATACTAAACTATGATGTTTGATAGGGCAAGTGTATCAAATGCATTTTTGACTTCTGGCATTTTCAGTTTACAACAGATTTACCAGGATGTAACCTTGTAATAGTTAAAAAATATTTATATATTAAAAGATGTACTTGAAGAAAATTAACAGATTGCCAAATGTCTTAATTGTGTTGCCTTTTATTCCAAAATTATTATAATGTTTGGAATAGTATAATTTGGAAAGGTCTGACATTGCTTTGTCTATGTAAGCGATATTTCTCTTTTATAATATAAAGCTTGTTCAATTTACCAGGCAACAAGTCTAATGTAAATGACCTTTTATTGCAGAGGTTATTTATATTTAATACATTATTTCTACTTTTGGATTTTGTGTTATTCTATTTTCTTTTTCTTTTTATTAAATCATAGCGATGTACATTGGTATGATCATGGGGCATCATACATTAGTTTCACAGACCGGTTGACACGTTTATATCACACTGGTTAACATAGCCTTCCTGGCAATTTCACAGTCATTGTGTTGAGACTTAGTAAATGTAGAGTGTTATTCTATTTTCTAGAAACTTGGTGATTTTAACAAAAAGGACACGGGCTTTGGATTAATCTTAAGTAATATTCGTATATTCTTCCAAAATAAATATACCCACTAAATAATCAAACAAGTAGTAAATGAAACTTTATATAGTATTCATTTTATATTTATTTGTAATTATCTAGAGTAAGGTTTTGTGTGTTGCTTGCAGTGAGGTTTTATGTTATTTAAAGTGAGATGCTATTTACAGGTAGGTATATATGTTATCTATTCACACCTATATGAGACAGGACATCTGGTTTCCATGTGATTAGAAAATACGAAGTACATTGTAGCCAAAATTGTAACATATGGTATTATTGATAAATGCTAATGTTCTTTTAATTTATAAAGTTGCTAAACTATTATCTTCTGTTTTATTTACAATAACTTTTATATAAAATATATGAAAAGTACAATTTTATAAAAATAATAGTTATTTTTGAAATAAAAAATATACAATAAAAAGCAAATAAGCCTACTTTATTCTCTAGATCTCAAATTCCAGCTGTAATAGATAAATATAATCAATTATATATGAACATCCTATTATGAATAAGATATATGCATGCACACACAGATACATATTATGTGTGTACACAATGAATAATGTGATTGTGTTGCTTGTTATTAAGTGAGTGTAACTATAGCCCTGGATAAAACTTAGGCATGTATCAAGATTTTATATATACTTTTGGGAAAGAAATTGTTCTGTTTAGGCTTTGTGCAACAAAGCTTGAATCACAAAGAGAAACCCAGTTCCATAATTAGATTGTCCAGTGGAAGATTCCCTCAAAGTCTGAGTTGATTTAACACTCTGTCATCTTTCCCAGTGTGGCACTGCTTCAGGATGGAAGCCCCGATGGGGAAAGAAGAACTTGTTACTTTCCTCCTTTCTTTCTTACCAGACCAGAGGTGAAGACTTAGCACACATATCCCTCATGATACTAGGGGGCAAGACAACAGCTCCTTCTGATACTTCCTTTCTCATCCTTTTGTTAGACAGTTTTTTAAAAAATTGTACTTAAACTGGTAAATGATCAAGAGTCAGGCAGTCGATTCATAGACATTTTCACTTCTGGAAACAGTGCTTGAGATTTGGAATTTAATGTTTTATAAAATCTTGGGCCCTACTGATAAAAGTTAGTAGTAACATGCTTAACATATTCATAGACCATCAGCTGGGACTATGTACACAGATTTTCATATGTTACTATATTTCATTAAAATAAGTTGTAAACAATGCAACTGGATAATTTGTACCCTCATATTAATCTGAAATAAATAAACTAAAATGTGTAAAATTTTCACATTTACACATAAAGATCATTCCCCACATTTAGAGTTTTCATTATATGAAAGCACACTTACCATATCCCCTATTAATAACAATTCAACTTCTTTCTAATTTCAGGTTTTACAAAAAAAACTGCTTTGAGTATTTTTATGCATAAATGATCAGTTTTCTCGAATATGATAGTTTTATTTTTTAAAACTAAAATCAGCAGGTCAAAATTAATATATATTTAACTACTTATACATACTTTGTAATCTATATTGTATATCATCAGATCATATAAGCATCAGCCATCTACACTAATGCTGAATTCATGAAATCATTGCCCATGTTGAATATCAAATGGTAGAGATTTACCAATCTGGTAAATTATCTGTATAAAGAATTAGTTCTTAATTTGAATTCTCTTTATCATGGGTAAGTTTCAAAATATTTTCATGATTTTTAAGCATTTAAAAAAAAAGAACTTTCTGTCTATGTATTTTGTTCATTTATTTTTCCCAATAATCTGTTTTTATCCTACTTATTGTTAAGTTAAAATGTATATTGTATTAAAAAGATAGTTTGTTGAATGCATTGTCAATAATTTTACCTGCATGACATTACTTTTTGTTATATGTATATATGCACTTTTTTTCTTTGTGTGTGTAACAAATTTATTACTGTGGATTCAGTTTCACCTTGCAAGAAACTTTGAATTTCAAAATAATATTTAAGAATAATATACATACATACATGTAAAATCATATGAATATTAAATATGTAAAATTTGTACCATTTAATTATGTTTATGAACATATAGATTTTAACAATAATGGTACTAAAAAAGAAGAAAATGTTATGCCAGATGGTTGCATAGTGCATTCAGTATAAGTGCTTTGCAGTATAGTTAAATTTTAATGTATTTATGCATTTTAATCTCTGATAGGTGCAAATCACCTTATGTTATTCTTCTTGTTTAAAATTTCTCCTATAATCTGTTTGCATGCTTCATATTTTTATTTTACTTTAATTTAGGGACAACTAGCTAATAAACCTTGAAGACATTTGCCTGCTTAGTATTTTTATTGGAATAATGAGAAAAAGAATTCTCACAATATTGAAATTTTCTTTCCAAAAATGTATTGTGATCATGGTGGTATTTTCCACACAGGTGTTCAGGAACAGGTGAAAATGAACTTGTCGTGTTCTTAATGAGAGCTTCATGAAATGAAGCAAATCAGAGACAAGGGTGAGAACACTTTTTCCCCCTTGATATGTAAATATACTTATGTCCCTATGTCATTTTTTTTTTTAGAGACAGAGTCTCACTTTGTTGCTCTTGGTAGAGTGCTGTAGCATCACAACTCACAGCAACCTCCAGCTTTTGGGCTTAGGCGATTCTCTTGCCTCAGTTTCCCCAGTAGCTGGGACTAAAGGTGCCCGCCATAATGCCTGGCTATTTTTTTTGTTGCAGTTTGGCTGGGGCCAGGTTTGAACCCGCTACCCTTGGTATATGGGGCTGGAGCCCTACTCACTGAGCCACAGGTGCCGCCTGTCCCTGTGTCTTTTTAAGCATGTATATTCATTTTATTCACTCAATGTTTGACTATAATCTATAGAAAACTATGAAAACATACACAAAAACATACCTGTCCAGAAAGTACCCAACCATGTAATATGAAAAATAGACACATATATGGCCAGGTACTTTCTGGACAGCTTTAGTATATACATTCAATACACATATGTACACTAATATTTATATTAAATGCATATGAATGTCTGCATATATATTTTACTGGTTTTCTGTGAAATACATCCAAAACATCTAGGTACAAACGTTTATCTTAAGATAGACTAGGCTTTAGTGAGTTATGATAGGAATGAGATAACAATAATAAAATAAAATCTATGTATGATAAAAGAAATGGTTTTCTGAGTGGTCTTGTTGAAAATGTAAAAATATAAAAGATATTTGTTTTCTTAGCAAAAAAAAAAAATCTTCCTAGTTCTTAATTTTGCTATTTACAAGCAGGTACTGTCGGGGGCCCTTCATGGTCGCCACATACCAGGGCCCCTGCTTATCCAGCTATGTTCCAGACACAGACTGCTACGCTGTTGTCTTGCGCAGGAACAATTGCTCTTAGGAGCCTGAGGGCTATTTACCTTAGTAGAAGATAGAGAGTGTGTCTTCGAGGGAGTAAAGCAGTCTTCGTAGAAGGATAGATCTGAGCATTAGAAGTCTTTCCTAGAACTTAGTAAGCTTCAGTAGAGAGACTCGGTGCTGGCATTCTGGAAGCAGGAGAGGAGACAGAGTCAGAGTAACAGAATGAGCTCACTCCCGACTGCCTGCTCCTTCAGCCTAATATAGACACAATTCGTGGCTCTTAACCCACAGGTGTAGAGACTGCTGATTCACTAATGCTCTGGTCTGAACAGCTCTCTCATGCTTGCTAGGAGAGCTAAACCCCTCCGCATGTCCTTTTCACCAAGGTGAGCCATTATTGAGCTACAGATGTTTCTTATAACTCTCACTCCTCCTAGCCATAGGCTATACAGGCTGCTACAAGGTACAGCATAAGACTCTTCCAGTTAGCTTAGTATTTGGATGATTTGGGGGCTTAATACTCATAAAGGCCATATTTATATTCAATTATTTGTCTCTGTTCTGCTATGAGAAATGTTTTTGTAAGTGATATTCTTAAAGTGAAATAAATTTCTGTCACTGATTAATGAAGGAATTGGAAGAAGAGAGGCGTGAGTGCTATCAAGGGAGAAATTTATGGGATGAAGAACCGGAGGACGAATGGCAAATTTATGTCCTTGTAAATTTGAGTGTGTAATAAGACTTCGCCTTTTCCTTGATATAATGTCCCCAGGAAAATACACATTTATATCTAAATATTTCAGAAGGTTTAGAGACATAGGAAAGGTTTAGATACATATTAAAAAGCATGAAGACTTTTCTGGAGGTGGGAAAAGGGCGTAATAAGAACGTGCCTTCCAAATGCGGACATTCACTATATTATACAATCTTTTATATCTCTTTATTATTTTATATTATTTATGTAACTTAAGTTCTATTTAAAGGAATATAGTAAGAGATATTTAACAGATGGCTCATAAAAGAGGTTTGACAAATATTTGTTGCACGAATGGGTGAATTAATTAGTAAGGTAGCCAGTTAGTATATCCATAGAATAAAAGGAAAGATGAGCAAGGAGAGGGATATAGAAAAGAATATGTGATTCTTCCCAGGGTTGTTTTTAGATTACAAATATGTCCTGTGCAGAGCATCTTTTCTTGTGATTTTGTATGTGGATAAAGTGGAGTTATTTACCTATCAAACCCGAAAAGAGAATTTTACTTGCAATATAGGGGGAGGGGTTCAGCAGTCAGGAACTAGAAAATGAGTAAGTTTGGCACTGTAACATTATAGCACAAACCTGTTCACAAGCTTCAGTTGGGGCTCTCTAATATATTCATGGTAATACTCAGAGACCCTATCAAGTTATTCCTGGGACTTTGAGATAGTTACATTCATCATCCTTGTCCAAAATACTGCCTGGATTGTTTTTACAATTATTGAGTAAACTATATTGTCTTTTTGCTCATGATAAAAAGTTATTATCTTTCTAGGATCTGAACCTCCGAAATTTAAGAGCCAGATGGGACATATTTGTCATAAAGCAAACTAAAATATGTCCAGAAAGGATCATCTTCTAGTTTATACTCATTTATTTTTCTGTGCCTCAGTTCTAAACTCTAACACCTGCTATTACCCTAACACCTTTGTTTGTTTTAAATCCCAGCAGGCACTTAACCATCTGTGAATTACTTACATATTTATTTTTTATTTTGCAATAGACGTGCAGATAAAAAATGATACAGTTAAGTAATATTTTTATTGTTAGGAAAAAGCAATAGACCTGCTATATCTCAAATAAATAGTAGAAATAGATGGTTTCTCCTTTCATTTAGAAGTATATTTTCTTTTCTAAAAACACACTGGATTTCTAATATAAAGGTAAATATATGAGAATTGGTTCATAAGCTACTGGAAAGGCTTTCTGAAATACATACAGTACAACAAACTATATATTTTAATTGCATGTCAGTTATGTTCAGTGAAATGTACAAACTAATATATATTTTATGAGTATATATATTCATGAAATCTCTACCAAATCCAGAATATTCTTAACATTCATGATTCATTGCTTCCTCATCAGTCAAATTCCAAAAATCAAATACTATTCTAAATTAAATCATGATAGAATTATTTTGCCTGTTTTTTGACCGAAATATGAATGGAATTATAATGTATATACTTCATTTTTTATGGTTTATTTTATACTGAGTCATATCTTTGGGATTCATCCTCTGTGTTTTGTGCTTCATACATTCCAATACTTTGTAGTATTCCATGAATGTATAAACACAATTTATTGAGTCATGTTATCTATTGTGTTATTACAGAACATCTTCTTTGTTTTAGGTTTTGGGCATTACAAATAAAATCATTACTAAGATTGCTGTAATTGTTTTGGTTAATATAAGAATTCCTTTTTGTTAGAAACATAGTCAGATGTGAAGTTACTAGGTAATAGGTGGCATATATTTGCTTCTAACTTTAGTAGATATCGCAAATGTTTTCTAAAGAGATTACTTTAATTTAAAAACAACATCAACAATACTTGTGTGCTTAAGCTGCATTTATATTGATGTTGTCAGTCCTTTTAATTATATCCACTCCAGAGGGAATGTGTATTTTATTTTGCTTTTGATTTGCATTTACCTGATAACTAATGAAATTGAGGTCATTTTAATATACTGCACTTACTGGCCACTTGACAGTCTATTTTACAAAATGTCAGATTAACTCTAGCTTTTTTGACTCTTTTGTCATAATACTGTCTTCAAATCTCTGTATTGAATCTTGACTAATGTGTTTTTTTATATTTAAAAAATAAGTAGACTCAGAAACTTGTATTTATGACATTCACAATTTTAGTGTTTTTAATATGAAATAAACAGTGTTGCCTTTTATCACTTTTGCATCTAATGAATGCACAATTTTATATTTTTCATCAATTCTGAAAACACCTTGTCTGACATTTGCTCAAATAATATTTTGCTACCATTCTATTTATTTATTTTCCAATCCTATGATTACCTATATAGTCTTTTTATTTTTAGTTTGCCAGACAAACTTGTTTTCTTATATTCATATATATTTATATAATTTGAGTGTTTCTAGAAATTTATCTATGGTGTTTAGTTTATCTAGTTTTTGGTGTACAATTCTCATAGTATTTTCTTATTATCTTTTATTTCTGTGGATGATTAATAATTCCCCCATCTTCATTTCCAATTTTAGTTTTTTGTGTTTTCTCTATTCTTCCTCCGTCAATCAGCTAAAATTTTATCCTTTTTTTGATCTTTTCTGGAACCAAGTTTTCATAACTTCTTACTATTTGTTCTGATTATCTATTTAACTTATCTTACATTAATATTTATTAATTTCATTTTTCTGCTGTCTTTGCATATACTCTACTCTTTTTTAATGTCTAAAGTTTTTTTAAATCTATATGATAATTTTTGTAAATTTTCCTCTGAGTATAGTCTTGCCTTTATTCAATATGTTTTGCTATGCCATGATACCATTTTAATTTGTTTAGAGGTCTTTTTTTTTTTTTTTTTTTTTTTTAATTCCCTGTGATTTCTATTTTGACCCTTTGGTGTTCAAAAGGATACTATTTACTTTCCAAATATTTATGATGTTCTACTTTTTCTCTGTCATTGATTTCTAGTTTTATTTTCTTAAAGTCAAGGAAGACACTTTATATAATAATTTTAATTTTTTTTTAATTTTATGAGACTTATTTTATGGCCTAATATGTAATATGTCCTGGAAACAATCTATAGGAAGTTGCGAAGGACATGCATTCTAAGCTTGTTAAAGTGTTATACATATTTGTTAAGTACAGGCAGTTTATGTTGCTGTTCAAAGCCCCTCTTCACTTACTAATCTTCTCTCCTAGGTTCTATTCAATATTGAAAGGGGTCAGGCAGTGCCTGGAGCTCAGTGGGTAGGGCACCAGCCACATCCACCCAGGCTGGTGGGCTCAAGCCCTGCCTGGGCCAGCTAAACAACAATGACAACTGTAACAAAAAAATAGCAAGCTGTTGTGGCAGGCATCTGTTGTCCCAGCTACTTGGGAGGCTGAGGCAAGAGAATTGCTCAAGCCCAAGAGTTTGAGGTTGCCATGAGCTGAAATGTTTGAGTGCCATGGCACTCTACTGAGGGAGACATGGACTCTATCTAAAAAAAAAAAAATATATATATATATATATATACATACATGTTTATAATTAATTATTATAACTTCTTGATAGATTGACCTTCTTAATAATATAAAATATCTTGCCCTTATTTGACTATTGTTACAGTTTTTGACTTAAAATACATTTCATCTAATATTGATATGCCCACCCCAGCTCTCTCTTGATTATTATTTATTCTTTCATGCAGTGTATTTTTGATCCCCTCATATTCAACTTATTTGTAAAGTAAGTTGGATATAAACTGAGTACATTATAGACAGAATATATTAGAATTAAATATTTTTTATCCATTCCTCCAATCTGCATTTGTATTGAAAAGTTTAATACATTTGAATTATTTATAGAAAGTACTTACTTCACCCAATTTGTTACTTGTTCCCACTAGTAGCTTTCTCCCCTCTTTTCAATTACATATTACTTTTGTGTTTAGTTGATCATTTGTAGTGTCTCATTTTGTTTCCAGTCATTTTAGTATTTTTAGTATTTTTAAAGTAAGTGTTATGAGGATCACAATTAACTTTCTATAACATTATAGATATTATAACATTACATAACATATAACATTATATAACATTTAACATATAACATTATATAATAATTTAGTATTTTTAAAGTAATTGTTATGACAAATTAACTTTCTACATTTATAATAATCTAGTTTGAATTTCTATCAACTTAGTTTTAACAATATACAAAATCTCCACTCCTGTACAGCTCCACTTCCCTTTATGTTGTTGCAAAAATAATGTCCATTTTATATATTGTGGCTAATAACATATACTTATGAATACTTTTATACATTTGTCTTTTAAATCATGTAATTTCCATGTTCTGATTATTACAAAGGGAAGTTACAAACAAAAACACAATAGTACTGGATTTTATATTTTCATGTATAGTTGCATTTATTGAAGGTCTTTTTTTGTTGCTGTTCAGTTGTGAGTTACTGTTTAATGTCCTTTCATTGAAGCTAGTTGACTCCCTTTAGCCTTTGTTGTGGTGTTGGTATGCTGGTATTGTATTCCCTCAGTATTTGTTTTTGTGGAAAAGTCTTAATCTTTTATTTAATAAATAGTTTTGTCAGATGTAGAATTATTTCATAACAAGTTTTTATTTTTGGCACATTATATAGTTTCCAGGAGCTGAAAGAAAGAGGATATGGTAAGGCATTAGTAAAAGGGTACAGAGTTTCAGTTATGCAAAATGAATAAGTCCTAGAGATCTACTATACATCATTGTGTCTATAATTAACAATGCAGTATTTTTTTATGTAAACATTTGCTAAGAAGGCAGACCGTATGTGTTCTTATCACAAAAAGCAAAAGAAAGATAAAAAATAAAGAGAGTGAGAGGAAACGTATTTATTATTTTTTGTCTTTCTTTTACATTTTATAAAAGACTGGAGACAAAACTTTAGGAAGTAATGGATATGTTGTGGCATCAATTGTGATGTTTTCATGGGTGCATACTTGTCTTCAAACTCGTTAAGTTGTACACATTAAATATGTACTGCTTTTTGTATGTCAATAGTAACTCAGTAAATTGGTTGAAAATGCCATCTCAGTTTTTGATTAGAAACTGAGTGTTAATCTTACTGAGGATTCACTAAAAGTGACTGGTTGCTTCTCTGTTTTTGGATTTTAAAAGTTTTATTGTTTTGTGTCTTACCCTAAATTTGTGTTGAGTGTATCTATTTGAAATAAGTTTTAATTCTTGGATCTGTAGGTTCAGATCTTTCATCAAAGTTAGGAAATTTTTGGCTATTGTTTTATTCACGTATTATTTCTGCTCCTTTCTCTCTCTCTCCTAACTCTCATTATAGGACTTCCTTAACATGTCTATTGATACACTTGATTGTCCACAGGTCCCTTAGGCTAAAATCACTTTTCTTTATTCTTTTTTTCTTTCTGCTTCTTAAAGTGGATAATTTCAATTGTCCTATCTTTTTGTTTTCTGATTCTTTATTTTGGGTCTTCAAATTTTTGTTGAACACCTCTAATAATTTTTTCTTTCCATTTATTATACTTTATGATCTCAGAATTTATATTTGCTTTCTCTTGCTACTTTATATCTCGATTAATATTTTTATTTTGTTCATGCATGTTTTAGATTTTCTTCACTTCTTTTTTTTTATTATTATTATAGATAAAAATATGCACCATAGATGTGGCCCAACCCATCACCCTCCCTCCAACTAAACCTCCCTCCTCCCTTCCCCTTCCTTGGTCCTTTCCTCATAGTCTTGAGGTATAGTTGGGTTATAGCCTTCATGTGAAAGCTATAGTTTAGCTTCATAGTAGGGCTGAGTACATTGGATACTTTTTCGTCCATTCCTGGGATACTTTGC
>CAUYPK010126553.1:0-47361 GCA_963574355.1 Loris lydekkerianus | reverse complement strand
AGTAGCGACCAGTGCCTCCCTTCCACGCACAGACCCTTGGATGAAGTTCCCTTCCCTTCCTTTCCCTTCACTGCCCGTCCCTTCCCTTCCCTCCCCGCCCCTCCCCTTCCCTTCCCGTCCCTTCCCTTCCGTTCCCTTCCCTGCCCTTCCCTTCCCTTCCCTTCCCTTTCCTTCTTTTCATCTCCCTTCTCTCTCTCTTTCAGGTCTCACTATGTCACCCAGGCTGGAATGCAGTGGTGCCATCATAGTTCACCGCAGCCTCAAAGTCCTGGCCTCAAGCAATCCTGCTGCCACAGCCTCCTAAGTACTTGAAAGTAAAAATATGTGCCACCATCCCATTGTTTGTCAAGATAGCACCTTTCCCAGCATTTCATCTAGAACTTTTGGCATCAAACAATCCATTCTTCGTATTTGGGATATCTCCGAGATTTCCAACTTGTCCCTTGCAACCAATTGCAATATGTGAACTGAAAATTAATTATGGTCAGAAAAAAAATATTCCTCTCCAAATATTTGCAATATTATAAATTTAAGAATATATTTTCTATTCCTTAACAAAAGTTGAGTTCAAAGAAAAACATTTATGAAAGAATTGAGTGGAAATAGCCAGCTATTATAGTTTCCTTAAATTTCATATTTTTAATTTCAAAACTTTTATCAAACTAAACTTGTGCCTTATCACTTCTTTTTTTAAATTAATTAATTATTATTATTATTTTTTACAGTTTTTTGCTAGGGCTGGGTTTGAACCCACCACTTCCAGCATATGGGGCCAGCGCCCTACTCCTCTGAGCCACAGGCACAGAAAATTAAGATGGAATTTATATATATTCAACTGGTCTACAAGGGTGTGCACAGCCTGATTTCTGTACACTTTTTCAGTCTCCTGCCCTTCCTCCTTCATCTACTGTACTCTACTAAAACAGGCCTTCTTTCTCCTTTGATCAGACCAATCTCATTCCTGCTCCTTTGATCATTCCATTTTTTTCTCCCTTCAGGCATTACTTCTGGATTTACTATGATGGCTTATACCAATCATTTTGGTCTCAGGTTAAATAAACTCCACCTAACTGTAAGAACATTTTTTAAAGCAATTTAGCTAAAGGAGCCACCAAACATTTTCAACAGAGATGATTCCAGTATCATTTTTGCAAAATTTAGTTCGTAACACTGATCAAAGTTTTTTATTGCATTATTTACTTATTTGTGTTTTAAATGTCATTTCACTTTGTAAAAAATTGTAAACACCATAAGGTTGGAAGTGATACTTTCCTTGTTTACTGTTGTTAACACCAAAGATTATGATATTGCCAAAATGACATATTTTCAGTAAATAATGACTTTTGAGAAACAGAAAATAAAATATTGCAATATTTTAGATCTTAAAAGAGTTGCCTTTACTACAATATCTGCTTGCATTTCAGATGCTATAGGAAGAGTCATACAAATTCTTTATTGAATTTATCTGGAAATGTTTTCAAGGAATTTTCACTAATTACTCTGTAGTCTTTATGCAAAATGTCTTGGCATTAAGAAAACTAGGATTCCTTTCAAATACCTATTATTTTTTATGAACTTTATATTATTAAAATATTGCTTTTGTTTCTTTAGCTACTAAGGAAATCAAACATGTGACAGTATTCCAAGGATGTGCTGAGTCATGGGGTGTACAACCTTATCTGGATGCCAACCTTATTTGTCTTAAATTTTCCTCACCTGAATTCCATTGACCTAACTTCTATAACACTTTTACAAGTATTATATACTTATATTAGAATAAATGACTGTAATCTTTTGTGAAACTTCAAAATTAAATAATTTTATTTCCTAACTCTGAATGACTACTTCTAAATTCTGGAAATACAGAACAATATTTTTGAAGTTAACTCAGGTAACACTTAACTGATTTCCTTTTATATGATAAGTACTCCTAAGTGTTTCCATACATCCTTTCCTTTAATTAGAACATCTCCTTTTGGAGTGATATTATTGATCTACCTTACAGATAAGAGAGTCAAAGAAAATATACATGTGAAGTAAATGGTCCTAAGACAAATAATTCATGAGTGATAAAAATTAGTGAAGTCCTTCACTTCTATATATCCAAATTCAGTTTTATTTAGTTGTTCCCTCGAGCCATCCCTAAGACATCAATTATGCATTATACTAAAGACCAATGACAGTTACCAGGATCTGTTTGCTTTTTGAAAATGAAAATATTGATATTATCAAGAATCACAAAATCAAGAACCACTTGTCTTTGTCCCTTTCTTTTAAAGACAGCAAGTACTTATAGTGACTTCTAGCATGAACCGATCAGAATTCTGAGAATTCTTTTTTTCTAAGTCTAAATCCTTAATTGTGTTACTATGTATGCAGTGTGTTTATTTATTTATTTATTTATTTTTGTTGTTGTTGTTGTTGTTGTTGTTTAATACTTTTCAACAGACACCTGTCTCAAAGCCTGAGGGATTAATAGCTCAGGCAGACTCCGAGCCATCTGCCACTGAAGTTCTCGGACTGTACTGGGTTAGTTTCCCTGGGGGTCATGTAGGAATTCTTCTATGACCCGCCCTTTCAGGTCTTTCAGATCACCTTGGAAACTGCATAGGGTTTAGTGTGGGCCACATCTTAAAATGGAAATGTCAGATTGAGTGTGAAGCTGGTGACTGGCATGTAAGATACTTGAGGAAGTAACAACAATTTTACAACTTTAGCATGAGAAAATTAGCTGTCGAGATCTGTGTTTTAGTAAAAGTATATTGTTTTTTAGATGATAATTTCATGTTGTCATGATGCACTCACTCAGTGCTGTTCACTTTGGCACTTTGGGAGAAGCTTTGCCTCTTTATCTTAAATTAATTGCATAAATGCCAATGGTCTTAAAGAAGAAGGCTTATGCAGGTAATACCCTCTTTGTCTTTGAAATTCAAGGAGTTTATAGAACAATTCCACACACATATAAACAAACAAAAAATAGACCGTTTTTACCTAAAAAAAAAAAAAAAAAAACTCATGAAACATGTGTTCACAGTTTAATAGAATATTTGACTTCTCTAATTACAGATCCATACTTGTTATCAGCATTAAATGGGTTGATAGTCTCCATTCTTCCTGAGAAAGAGTCTTCAATGATTTCATTTTAGAATAAAAGAAAATACACATTCAAACTTTTGCTATTAAACATCAATGTCCTCAAGTAAATGGTCTGGCTAAAAGGTGGTACAAACTACTGAACATGCCCTGGAGAAACTTGTTGGAGGATATCAATTAATATGAATTGCCTGATTTATATTGCACTGTATATTAATTACTCCTTGCATAGTTAGTGCTATTGAATTATAGATGGTACTGTGATATAGGCCTTTCCTCAATTATTTCAAAAATTAAAGGAAGTCTGGCAACATATCCTATGTTTCCTGTAGCTAGAATATTGGTCAACTCTAATTCTTTCATAGACTGTTTTTAGCTAGGAATTAGGAGATCATACCAAGGTTTCTTCTTTGTTTGATGTTAGAGATTATGGGCAATGAGTTGATGTAATTTTACTGTGTGATTAACTGCAGTGGTGTCTCTTACAGAATTAATAGTTCAGAATTAAAATTCTCAGGCCCACCTCCTTTAAAGTAAATTAACCTGTGGAAATACCCTGAAGGACTTCTTAGAGTTCAAAAGAAAGAAATATCATTTCATCCCTCGCCGTGGAAAGAGTTGACGAGATGTATCCTAGTATTCCAAAATAAATCAATGTAGCAGAGTTTATTAAAGCAACCATGTTTGTAATTAAAACATTGTGTTAGCCAAGGTGAGAAAAGTATTGTGGTCAGCACATAGTAACTCGGTTTGTTAACATTGATTTTATTTTGAGAATAAATTGACTTATGGGAGAGTGAGTGCAAGTGAAGGAAAACTTGTCAAATATCTAATGGCCTCACCTGGGTCACTGTCTTAATGAATCTGTGTGCATTATCTTTTTGTGGTGATTTATTACTGTATATTGTATGCAATTTTAAGAATTCTATGGTAAAACAATAAGACTCTAATGTCCATTTAAGAATATGCTTAGCAACACATTTTAAATCTATTATAAAAATATTAAATTGCACTTCATAAAACTTTGGTCCTTAAAATGTCAGTGTGTTTCTGCATTTGATAGACAAAAGCATTTGTGAGAGATCTTCATGTTACACACAGCAGCCTGTCACTTAAAAATTTAGGAATAAAGATTTTTGACGAGCTGTAGCCTGTCTCTCTCAATAATAGTAGTTTTTAAAAAATGATGTGGTATCATTCTAGAAGCTAAAAAAGATAAATCAGCGGAGAAGGTAGTCACATAGTTTAGAAGTAACATTTGACTAGGTTTAGTATTCAATATCTTTAGGATTATTAAAATATAAAACAATTTGGGGTCCGATGAATCAAAATAATTAACTATAAAATAGTATATTGAATGGTAGGTACCTCACAATGTCCTAATATGTGCAAGAGGGAAAGACTTTGAGAGCTGGAGAGCAAAACAGAGAAAGAGAGTTTAGAAGAGAGAAAATGAAAAGAGGGAGGGAGGAGAGAGATTTACATCATGGCTGTCTCTCCATGGCATCCCAGTTCCGAACAGACAAACACAGAAATCTTAATTATATTCTTGTTCTAAAATTTAATTATATTGACAATTAAATGATCCTTCAAAGCTTAAATAAAACTATTTGATAAGTAATAAGCAGCAATTATGATTAGAATATTTTTAAATTAAAATGCATAAATAATTTGAGGTAATTACCCCTGAACAAGTCAAGGATTTACACAATTGTGAAAAAGCAAATAATCCGTCAAAGTTTATTCAGAATATCTCATGAGAAATGGTTCAAACTTATCCACCCAGAGAAGCCTTCAGTGCTTTCCTGTGGCCATTCTCCCCGCTAGATTCTGGCTTTCAAAAGAGTGACTGGTAATGAGAAGGGCCAGTGCACAGAGCCATCTCCAACACTGGGCGAAGTGCCCTGCACACAGTGGTAGATCCAGGCTGTTTAATAAGGAACAAGGAAAGGAAAGCTGGAGGTGAGAATGTGATTCCATATAGAGCATCTTTCCTTGCTAAGCTTAGGGCGTCATTGTGTATTTTGTTAAGATATCACTGCTGTATTTGTTTAATGCAGCAGCACACTTAAAATGGAAGCCTTAAAGCAAGAATTTGGAGGGTTGGATAGACAAATTAAAAGTTGCAAAACTCCACAACAGTAACCAGGCTCTAGATAGAACCCGTATTCTTCTCCGTGTGCTTATATTATTGACATAAAATTTGACTACACAAAATGATTTAAGTATGTTGATTTAGAAGCTAACTGAAGGCAAAGATGCAAATTTGGTCCAGAAGGTTTTGCTGAGGTACAATATGCCTGTTGGGTAAAACATGACAGGTAATCTCTCTGGATTTGACTGAAGTGGGATTTGTAGTTTTATTATTCTGCAGGCAAAGTAATGTAACAGCTGTGAAACAAGGTGATTCTTAAATGCCACTTTTTTACAAGTAGTAAGGATTTTTAATTGATGTATTTAGCAGGTATTAAACAGCTCTCTACACTTGTGTCCAGTGGGAAGTGGTTGTCGTGGGCCCCATGCTGTTATCCCATATGGTAGAACTGTCCATATCCAAAAGTCCTTACATTTGGTTCTGATCAAAATCCGTAACTAATTTAGACTTGCAGTTTGAAGTATTGTAAAGAATATGAATGAAGTACCATACATGAGCTAAGTCACCTATCACCACTTTTGTCTAGTTCAGATAAGCATGGATAGCCATGTTCTATTTCAGCATTAAGGCCACAAAATTTTCCTTTATGTGTTAGTTAAAATCAGATACATTTCTTAACTGTTTAAATTTTTATGATTTTTAAATTGACACATAAAAAGGCATGTATTTACAACACACATGATGTTATAAAGTATCTGTACCTTGCAGAATGACTGAATCTAACTAATTAACCTGTGCATTCACTTTTGTCATTGTTCAAAAGTCTTTTGAGAGTAGTGGACATTTTACAATAAAAAGTCTACAAAGTGAAATAAAATAGTCCTATCTTCTTCCTGAAAGGGGTTATTCTGACAATTAGATATATGAGAACCGTTTATAAATAGTAAAGTCTGAGACGATATAAAATAAATTTGGTAGTAATACCACTAATGAGTTGTGGTAGAAAGAATCAGGAGTTGAAGGCAGATTATCTGCTGAGTTCACAGTTACATCTGAAATGTACTAGCTTTGGGTTTCAAAGACTCTCTCAACTTCAGTATCCTCTTCGGGAAAGTGGGGATTTCTGTTCAGAGAAAATCCTATTATATAACAAACTCAAACATCTTCTGACATCTATTGGAGTTCCTGCTAAATGTTGGTTACATGATACATATTTCAAAGGTACAAAGATTTTGAAAATTCTACATTAACATACAAATGTTCCTTGCTGTTATGATTAAATATCTGGAATTATAATCTCAAGGTAAATAGCCAGCAATTAAAAATAAATAAATAAAACCTCCTTTGTGTTCAATGTTGTGAAAACAGATTTAAAACTAAAGCCTTTTGGAGCTGATTATGTTTATTAACGTATTCAAACAGTACTGCTGCCCTGAACAAAAGCATTAAAATACAGTTTTGTCAGACGTAGATGGAAGGAGCATTTTTTCCCATTTTAAAACTGTGCCTGTGAGTGTGAAGGAAGCAGATGGTAGAGCAGAGGGACGAGATTGTGCACATATATTATCAAGTGCTCAGCACGTAAATCAATAGTCTGTTCAACTTCAAGTTTAACTTAAGAATGAGTTGATGAGATCCAGTCTAAGTTATGTCATCTCAAACATAAAATACGTTAATAGAATTATCTTGTTGGTGTTGCTTTGTAAAAACACTACTAGATAAATCATGTACAATATATAAATTATGAATATACTACCCAGGTAGTTAATATTGTGTGGAAGTTAATGAGATTCTGATTTGGAGGAATGCTTATTTCCACAAATTAATCTTCATTCTGAAGACTGAGAAATCTTTACTGAATGTAAGAAGGGAAAACGGACTATCATTGCTGAATTTCACCCCGGCTTGATGTTATAACCTCTGGCCACTAGAGCTCATTGTTGCTCTTTGTATAAATTTCAAGGTTTGGTTTTCATTTTATATTCTCTCTCTCTCTCTCCTCTCTCTCTTACTTTTATCAATTCTCCTCTATAGAGAGGACTAGAGTCCTCTCTGAAGAGTATCCTTTTCTAAAAACAGATTGATAAATAAGAATAAGGATATTTTAAGACCTGGAATCTTCTTTTAAAAGCATGATAGAATGTCAGACTATGTGAATCTCTGATAAAATAGTACCTTACAGAAAACTTGCAAAAATATCAGCCTAGTAAACAAATGTCTCCTGATTGAATGTACTTACCATATCTTTCAAACCCATTAAACTTCTCATTTGCAAATATTCTCCAAGCTTGGTCAATTTCATGAAAAATATTAAAGTGTCCAGTCATGTGTTCATCTGGATTTCATAAAGATTGTTCCTATTGTAATTTCATTGTAAACCTTCTTCTTTTCAATAATAATAAAACAGAATATTAATGACTTTTTTCTACAAAACATTTCTAGACTCAATAGTCCTTTAAGAGATTTTTTTTTTTTTTTTTTTTGCAGTTTCTGGCCAGGGCTGGGTTTGAACCCGCCACCTCTGGAACATGGGGCCGGCACCCTACCCCTTTGAGCCACAGGCACCACCCAAGGGATTTTAAATTCCTCATTTTACACAGGAAGAAAATGAAGAAGACCCTAATCTCCCTGCCCTGCTATACACATGCATTTCAAATAAAGACTTTGTTACATTCAAGTTACCTCTAGGAAAAAAAATATATATTTAGAAC
Organism: Loris lydekkerianus; assembly: GCA_963574355.1. NCBI lineage: Eukaryota > Metazoa > Chordata > Mammalia > Primates > Lorisidae > Loris > Loris lydekkerianus. Next base: position 39,462 of record CAUYPK010126553.1, on the reverse strand, counting down.
TACATGAGAAAAAATTTACAAATAGTTAATCATAATTTTTCCACTTTCTATGTCATCCTCACTTCTTCATATTTTAAATCAGTGCATTTTGGCTGTCATAATCTGAAACTGTCTACAACCTAACTCCAACATCCCATCCAATAAAAAATGATCTTTATTGTTGTTGCCAAATTTATATTGTCTGTGTGTTGCATGACTCTTGTGAATTCTGTCAGATAACAGAAGGCCCAAAATAATTTCATTTTGTGTCTGTCTACATTAAATCAGTGATTATTAAGTTATCATGGTCACACAAAACCTCCAAATATCTTATGAAACTCTAGAAGCTCTTCCCAAAGGAAAACTTCCACTTAGAGTTTTCCAGGGAGTTTTCCAAGGAAGGCTAATGGTCAAGACAAGTTAAAACTCTGATCTAAAATTTCCTTAACTTGCTATAAGAAAATTTCCAACGAACTGGTTGTATCTTTTATTTTTTTAATAACACTTTTCAATTAAAAACATGATTCAAAAAATGTGCATGCTTGTTACACACGCACATGCACACACAGCCCTCAAACTTTTCCCAGAGTACATTTATGAGATGATATTTCATAAGAGAAGGTTATTATTATTTTTTTTTAAATTGTAGCACAGTTGTAGAAAACTGTAACCTGGCTCTTCCACAAGTTTGGTCCCACTTCACCACAAACTAGATTAATGCTCCAAGCCCAACTACCCCATCCCTAAATAACTGAGGCTTTGCTTCTTTAAGCAAAGCAAAAGCTTTCCTTCTGTTCTATTCTTTGCTTCACTGGGTTAAAACTCAAAGCCATTCTAGCAAATAAACCTTTCTTTTATAAATCCCCAACTTCCTGGATAATAATAATTGATAATTCAATGGCTTATGTACTCTTATGATAAGCTAGACTATGAAAAGGAGACCGAGGATTTGGGTTCATATTGCAGTACCAGAAATAGGGAACTTTGCTGGTTTTTACCTAGTTAATTTTATATGCTGAGAGAGTTCCTAGAGATACAGGCAGGGTACAGGCTATGAGAAGGAAGAAGATGGACAATGTAATTTGAATAAGAAAGATGTACAGTGATACTTTTTCTTTCAAATTACCTGACAATTCAAGAGACAAGGGTTATATATTAAGGAGAGAATGTAGTCTCAGACAGCACATGCGTGACTGGGAATGTCTTAGATGAATGGACAGCTTTCTATACTATAGAAGTTAGATACGATATTCAAGATAAAAGGTTTGACTGACACATTAGTATCTGAGAAATACCTGACAAATCAGGATCTTCATGCAAATAAGGACAGCCATTTTAAAGTCATTAGCTGTAGTTTGGATGTGGATGGGCCGTACAAGGGAAATCAAGAGTGCTGAAGGGTTTTACATTTTCACAAAAACCCACAGATTAGAAAAGGTACACTTTGAAAATAACATAAAATAAAATTGAAACAACCCTAACGAGTATTGTTGAAATATATTTATCTCCTGTGAATTGTTTTATGAAATATAAAATCTTCCCAACCTTTTTATAAACTACATATTCATAGAAATAGTGCTTGGTAATGGGAATGGCATTTACACGGTAAATGAAAAACATTAAATATTTAGCAAACATAAATGATAGTCATCTGTAATCCTTTTCCCTTTTTTGATAATTTCCGTCTTGTACATTTATGTGTTGCTTAGCATATTTCAATAAGCATTTATATTGTTTGCACAAAAAATTATAATATCTATTCTTAAAAAAAATTATAGATTTAAATTAGCTTCTACTAGAAGGAAAGTACTCACCCTTAAAGCCTCACCACTTTCTTCATTTGCTATCTTCTTTCACAACCCTTCCAAGACCCTGGGTTTTATTCCATGCTTTATAGATTTAAAACCCCAAAACACTTTAGAGGTCCATTAATTTTGTTCTCACTTTGAAATATGTTAAATACACAAACTATTACCAACATCAGCGCAGATGAGCTGTTGTGAACATTCTTTTTGATGCTCTGATCTACATTTTACACTTGGAATAGGCTTGAAGCCTGGTAAATAGAAATTGCTGGTTTCAGTGGAACAGTTCTTATAAAGGGAATTGATGTCCATGTAAACACAGTGTGCACACTTATGCAAGCAGCCATTAACCTTCAGACCTTATCCTGCTCATCCTGAGCACAGTCATGTACCTGGTGTTATCAAGTTAACACCAAATGAACCAGTATTTTGCAGACTTAGTGGGAAGATTCACCTATGAAAGTATTTGTTTTTTATCGTCTATGATCTTTTCACCTACTGTTTATTTTCCTATAGTTCAAGATCTCACAATTACATTCTCTCTTATAGCAAAGTTGCACAAAAATTAGTTTAGCATTCTATTTTCCTTGTATAGAAGGCACTAATTTCCCAAGTTATTTTAAATTTATAGACAATGTAGACCCAAATTACTCTTATCTGAACTATGCCAATGAAAATCTAAAGAAATGCACTCGTTTTCTATATTGTTTTATATGTAAGGACATGATTCATATTTAGCATGTGTGTGTTTGCTGTCCCCAGTCCTCAGGCCACAGACCATTATTTATTTGTCCCTGGCCTGGTAGGAACTGGCCTGCACAGCACCACCTCCTGTCCCATGCACCCCATCCATGGAAAAATTGTCTTTCGTGAAACCAGTTCCTGGCACCAAAAAGCTTCTGGTCCATGGCTCCCCACCTACTGTAGCCTCTCCCCATTCCTTGCATCACAGCCTGAGATCCACTCCCATCCCTTCCTCTTTCCCATCACTGCCCCCCTACCCCCTTTTGGGAAAAATTGTCTTCCGTGAAATGGGTCCCTGGTGCTAAAAAGATTGGGTAACGCTGTGTTTGAAAAAGGGTTTAATGATTATATAGCAATCTATGTCATCATCATGGAGAGTATGTTTAATTAAGAGATTAGCTGGAACATATTCTTCTTAGTAAAGTATCTCAAGAATGGAAGAAAAAGTATCCAATGTACTCAGCCCTACTATGAAACTAATTTATGGCTTCACATGAAAGCTGTAACCCAGGTACAACCTAAGAATAGGGGGAAGGGGGAAAGGGAGGGGAGGGAGGGGGAAGGGGGGCAGAGGGAGGGGTAGTGGTGGAATTACACCTGTGGTGCATCTTACAAGGGTATATGTGAAACTTAATAAATGTGGAATGTAAATGTCTTAGCACAATAACTAAGAAAATGCTAGGAAGGCTATGTTAACCAGTGTGATGAAAATATGTCAAACGGTCTGTGAAGCTAGTGTATGATGCCCCATGATCATATCAATGTACACAGCTATGATTTAATAAAAAAAAAGAGAGAGAGATTAGCCAGGAAGCTCTATTCTTCGATCATAAGAGATGAAAGGGTTTATTGTACAAGGTTTTTTCAAATGCTCCTATGCGGATTATCTGTTTTGGTAATTTGTGGAGTCATTTATTTTTTCATTTCAAATCACCTATCCAGAAAAGTTCAACCAATTCCTAGATTATTACAGTTTACTGACAAGATGAAATCACCCTACAAAATGAAAAATATGATCACACACTCAAATGATATTTATATATCCCGAATAAAATAGAAACATACTCTCACATGTATCTATGACTACCTTAAACTTGAAAAACTTTCCTGATCATTCGTTTCCTTGTGCTTTCTCCTCAACCAACTGAATTGGCCATTCAGTGTACAATGAGGTCAGAAACCTGCGGGTCATTCATAAATTTCTCACGTTTACATCCTCGCCTGCAAACAACCAACCTTTCACGATTGCTTGACCTTCTTTTTCTTCGTACCACTAATCTTTTCTAGTTTTGGCTCCTACCTTCTTTTTTATAGTGGATTGCAATAACCTAAATTATCTACAGTCTCAAAAACATCCAGATTGAACAGACGTTTTACTGACAAGGAAACCATATGGCAAATAAACAAAAGAAATCATGTTTAACAGTATCTACCATGAAATAAATGTCAAAACCAGAATAAGATGTCACTAAACCCTGATCATAATGGCTGAATGAAAAGAACAACAAATACTGATGAAGATACAGAAAAATTGGATCACTTGTGTACTGGTGGTGGGTATGTTAAATGATACAGCTACCTTAGAAAAACATTCTGTACACATGCAACTGACATAGAACCCACAAATTACACTCCTGGCCTTTTATACCTATAAAATGAAGGCATACATGTGGGCACATAAACTTTTCACATAAATGTTTACAATAGCTTTATTCATAATAGCTACAACCTGGAGACAATATGGACATCTTTCAATGGATGGAGAGTTAAACAAGTGTGGTGCATACACTTTGTAGAATGCCATTCCACAAGAAAGGAATGAAGTATTGATATATATGACTACTTTAATGAATCTCTGGAGAATCTTGCTGGTGAAGAAAGGCCAAACACAATAGATTACCTATGTCTGAATTCATTTATATATCATCATTGAAATAATGAAATGTTAGAAATAGTTAACAGCTTGGTGGTTAAAAATGATTAAGAACCCAAGAGGAGGGAGGAAAAAGATGAGACCAGAAGTTGGTGTGACTATAAAAAGGCAATACAGGGGATGATTGTGGTTATAAAACTGCTTTGTTTCTTCACCATGTGATGGATAAATAAACGTATACATTATAAAATGGAATAGAATTAATTACACAAACACTGATGCAACACCACCAGAAGCAGGATGCAAGCAGACTGGTCTGTATCCTCAGCAGCATTTGGTGTTTAACCAACTCTTCATTGAACCATTATGATTGATACACCTGGAGAAATGCAAACAATTTTGGTGTGAAAGACAATTGTAATGGGAAAAGAGATTGATATCCAACTATCCTGACACAAAAGACAGGGGACTTTTTTAAGTCCTGGGGTGACTTAGTGGAAAAGCACTGGAAGAAGTGAGCAGAGATGCTGGTCAGTGGCATTAGGCCATCTGTGTTTGATAATTGGCACTTATCAAGGACAGGCTCCTTCTCTTATGCAGAGGTTGGGAAACAGTGGCTCTGTCTTTTTAGGTTATATATCAAAGGATAGCTTGCAAGTTTTCCATCATTTTGGGTTGTAGAAGATTTACATGTCAAAGGATCAGAGAAATAATTTACAATGATGAGTTTTCTAAAGCAAATGCTCTAAAAATGGGAGGCCAAGGGCCTAAAGTCAGGAATAAACATATCAAAAATTTAGTCAACTTGCAGGGAATGTTAAGGAGGTCTTCGACACTTCCACTTCATTTCTTAGATTATAGCACCATGGCCTTCGCTGAGTCTCATTCTTCTTTAAGTGTTAGGAAAAACACCTGCTGTTTTTCTGTATCTGTCATATGAACCTTCTCCCAGACTACTTTGAGTACATCAGCTACTACAGTAATGCCATTTATACTGTTTATCATCCTGTTTTGTAGCTATCTCTTTGCATTGGTCTTCTCCACTCTATTGTAAACTCATTGGAAGGAGGTGTTGTGTCTTGTTCTTAGCACATAACCAGGACATCCATGTAATTTATTTATTCATTTATTCAACAAATATCTATTTCAAAATGAAATTTGTACATGTATTTAGTTGTTATTTTATCTGAACAATGAAATCAACTGTCTATTCTATTCAGAACATTCTACAGACTTAAAGTAGAATTAGTTGTTCTCCAAATCTGCTCCCTTTCATTATTATTTATTACAGGTAAGGGCATTATGATTCACCTAATTTCTCAAGTCAGTTGACAGAGTCATCCTAAGAACGCCCTCCTTCGTCAGTGCTCACATGTGGTTAGCGAGTAGGCCTTGACAACTGAGTCAAACAAGTGTTTTTATTTTCACTTCTTCCACACACCTCCAGCCAGTCAGCTCTTCAGGTCATCAATAACCTGTGCTAATAATTTCTCTAATTTGGCACACCCATTGTCCACACCCCAGCCCAAGGATTCTGCTGAAGTAGAAACAGTGACATCATTCCATACTTTCTCTGTCAAACTATTTCAGAGTATTTCCTTCTCTCCGCTCTTTCCACCCTATTACAAAGTGACAAACTCTGTATTCTTTAGCACCATGTGAGATGTCCTTCCTGATTCAGCACCCACTTTTCTCTCTAGCCTCATATTTCGATGCTTTCTTCATTCATCTTATGCTCCAGAAAAATAACTGATACACATACAAGAAGTAAAGCTTGACTACGCCTTAATAGTTTGGCATCTACTGCAAAACTCCCTCTTACCACATCCTACTCTTATTTTTTTGTGCTCTGTGTGTGTGCGCGCGCATCTAAAACCAGTAATAAAACAAATGTTACAAGAATTAGACATACTAAGGAAATAATAGATACAAAGTTGAGGTGGAGGAACCAATGCAGAACCTCTCCTGGTATTTGCTCTTAGAATTAGGAACACAGTTGAAGGAGGTATTAGCCACGCTTCACTGGCATGCTTAGGATTATTTACAGTAACACTTAAATGAAAAAGGTCACACACAGTCTGTTATAGTCCTTTTCTTAACAATGTCAATCATTTTAAGTTAGTAATGGTGTAAAAAACAGTCAGCTTTCAAGAGCAGGGCAAAAAACATTGAAAGGATCTGAATTAAAATGTTCATTAAAGCGTGTGCTGTAAGAATACGTGGTTCAGATTTCACTTTATGCAATTTGTGAAGAAAATAGAATATAGCTTGGGTATGCGTTTCATAGTAATAACATTATTCATGATAGATGAATAAAACTAGAAAATTTGGTTTATTACTGTGTCTTGTCTGAGTAACGACTAAATGTACTACTGCTTTCAATTAGTATCATTGCCTTTGCAGACAGTCAAGTGCAGCCAAATTGCGCAGAGAGGTGAACTGACAATTCATTAATTCATTGGCTCAATTACATCCCCAAAGAACCACTTTGAGTTTTAGATCCAGGGTGGATTATTTACACTGATCAAATAATCAGAGATAAGTTTTTGATCTCTGAACATAACTTGGGAATAAATATATACCTGCATACTCTCTCAAACATCCATGTTCCTCTACCTTCCTAACATAAACAATAAAAGTTCAAGTAACCATACATTTTTCCTGATGGGTACTAAATCTGAGATACTGACATTTAGACAGGTGTTATTTCTCCGATGATATACTTTAGAACTGTAATAAGGGCCCATTAACAGTAAGTTTATTTCCAAATTATTTTCTCTTACTACTTTAGTGTTTCCTAAAAACACAAAGCCTTTTAACATTGCATGTATTTTTCTAAGTAATCAATTACTTTATTAGAATTTAAATTGAATTCATCAATTAAGAAGAATATTTTATGATGTGTCACAGAAAGTCAGATTTGGTTACAAGAAGTTTTTGTTTTTTGATTGTTTTTTAGAGATAGGGTCTTGTCTGCTGCCCTGGCTGGAGTGCGATGGTGTCATCATAGCTTACGGTAGCCTCAAACTTCTGGGCTTAGGTGATTCTCCTGTCTTGGGGTCTCCAGTAGCTGGCACTATAGAAGCACACCTCTATACCCAGATATATATATATATATATATATATATATATATATATATATATATATTTTTTTTTTTTTTTTTTTTTTTTAGAAACTTGGTATTGCTATTTTGCCCAGTCTAGTCCTGGCCTCAAATAATCCTCCCCCCTTAGCATTCTAAATTGCTGGAATTATAGATGTGAGCAACTGTGCCCCACAAAGTAGAAATTTTCAGGATGAAAATATTTCAGTAAGAAAATTCCAACCTTATACAGAGAATACCACATATTAGCAATTATTTACTTCTACATATTTTTTTACTTGCTTTATTATTTTTATTTAACTGCCAATTTATCTGCTATGTTTTTTTTTAACACTTTTCAAATATTAATAATTCAGGAATGTGTATTATAATAAATGAGTATTATGGTACCTTTTTATTTTTTTTATTATTAAATCATAGCTATGTACATTAATGCAATCATGGGGTACAATGTGCTGGTTTTATATATAATTTGAAATATTTTCGTCTAACTGGTTAACATAGCCTTCACAGTATTTTCTTAGTTATTGTGTTAAGACATTTATATCCTACATTGAGTAAATTTCACCTGTACCCTTATATGATGCACCAAAGGTGGTGCCTTTTTATTTTTAACAAAATAAATCCAGCATGATTAAGATAAGTTTTGGAATGTGGTTCTGGACTTTGAGCCAAAGCTAAAAAAATCTAGCAAAGGTCTGGAAATGCAGTATCTAAGAAAGTCTGAGGTGGTACTACATTCCCATATTTGAAAAATAAGTATGTTTCTCCTGTACATTGATTTTACAAGGTTAGTTCCTTAATTAGTTCTCAAATGTATGCCTGTAGAAAATGTTTCCCTTGCCTTGATATGAAAATCAAGTGCTCTGTTTTACGCTTTGCCCAGACCTTTGTGATCTACGTGCTGTGTGACGCCGTCCTGTGACACGCTGGTCCATAGTGAGCTGTACTAACTCTGTATTGCTGAAGCACGGGAAGTAATGTGATCATTTGCTCTACCATCCAAATTAGGTTATAATTTCTTGAAAACATTGACTGCATGCTTAATTTCATTTATCTTTCCACGAGGATTATCAGTTCTCGATCTTCATTAATACACCACTCAATTTTATTTTTCAGATTGGTCTTACCACACTCTGAAGTGATCTTACCCATCCCTTTATGTACACACTTTTTTTTGGTTCTATCTCTCTGCACTAGAGTGTGGGTTCATATAATGCAGGGTGGATCCCAGCAGTCTTTCAATTGTTACAACAGTTCTTGGCTCAAAGAAGGTACGGTATGTGTTGAAAGAATGAATGAACAGAGTTTTGATTGTGTAATAATTGTTTATACTGTACATAATGGTTAGCTTGAGCAAAGACAGGGGAACATGTGTTCTGAAATGCTGGGCACTGCAAAGTATTGGAAAGAGACCCAGAGAGTGGATCAGTAGACTTGAGTTCACATATGTTTTTCCCCTGGTCACTCAACTTCAGCGACATGAGAAAAACCACTAACACTCTGAGTTTTCACATGTCTGAAATGAGGCCATTGATACAATTGTATCTTTTTTATCTATAACCTTACAAAATACGTATTTGAAAATATGCTATTGGCTCAATAACTATACTCTGTGGTCACATAGCGGTATGATATTGGTACCCATGCTCACTGAATCTGTTTCTCTCACATTGAGCCTTTTTCAGAGTTTTAATGCATGTTAATAAGGAGACATTCTCAGCTCTGTGACCGTAGCACAGTGGTTATGGCACCAGTCACATACACCAAAGGTGGCAGGTTTGAACCCAGCCACCTGTGTCTGCTAAACAATGACAACTGCAACAAAAAATAGCCAGGCATTGTGGCAGGCGCCTGTAAACCCAGCTACTTGGGAGGCTGAGGCAAGAGAATGGCTTAAGCCCAAGGTCTGGGGTTGCTGTGAACTGTGACACTACAGCACTCTACCATGGGTGACATAGTGAGAGTCTGTCTCAAAAATAAATAAATAAATGAATAAATAAATAAATAAATAAATAGATAGATAGATAGATAGATAAAGGGAGACGTTCTCTATATGTATAAATCAATTCATGATTATTCTTTACAGGTGAAAGGGAACGTGCATATATGTAAAAATGTCAGTCACAATTTGAAGTTAAAAAAAAAATCAATATTCATTTTCTATCCATAGATGGCAGCAACGTACCAAATCTTACACAAATTAATACCAGAATGTGAAAAAGTTGCCTGTATACAATACCATGTTCTCTTAATAGTACATGAAAATTATTTAAGAGGAACTATAGCATCAATAGACTATGAACAAAAATACATTTTAAAATCCTCTGCTGCCAGTCTCAGTCCTTTATTCCATGAACTAAAGGTGTCTTCAGTTTGCCCAGCATGGCGTCTTTGTCATTTTAACTGAATGTCACAATAGATATTGATAAAAATAAAACTCTTTTAAGATAATAGCAATTCAAAACAAGACCATGAAAATGCCCCGTCTTTCCGTGGTGGCTATTAAAAATGGATTAATACATGAACGCAGGGCTCTTTTATTTGTTTAAAAAATTAAAATGACTAGCAAGTACTTACGTGCAGAAACCCTTTATAAGAAAAGAATAAGGGAAAATAAAGAAAGGCGACTTCCAGATTTAGACACAGAAGACAAAGCAAACCAAGAGAAATGGGCCCATGGGAGGCAAGAAAAGCTACAAGATGAGATTGAACTGGAGAAAAATACAATAAATCTAAACAATGCCCCGGACTGCCTATCAGAGGATAAAACATATTCTGGTCGGTATTGAATTTTCTGTCTGTAAAATTCCCTATCACATGTCGAATCACATTGGTTCATTATTTTTTCTTCTTTAAATTGCGAGTTCATGATGAATAGTTTGGAAAATTATAATTATGCTGAGAAAACAGTTGTGAAAGAAATTTATTTCCATTTGAAAACATAAGAAATATAGGAGCAGTGAGAAATTCTTCTACCATGCAATGTTTAACATCTGAAAATAATTTCTTGGTATTAAAACTGTTTTAGCACTTAGTTCAAGGGATTTAGAAAGAAGCAAACATATACTCAAAAAATATTTTTTAAAAAATAAAAGAGAAAGGGAGAGAGCAAGCACACAACTGTCCCATAAGACTGAACATCCATGAAGCCAATGGAAGGGAAAGGATTGTGGGGTCACAGCACCTCACAAGGCTCAAAGCAAAATTCCCAAATAGGTTACAGATGTAGGATTTATTCATATCAGGGTTGGGTCACTTAGTACTGACTTAGCTCTTTGATTCTAAACAAATCTTAAGTCTTATAAATCCTCCAGGGTCTACTATTTAATTATCTTGGATATCCTGCATTTATATCTACTCAATAAAAACGGACTTATTATTTAAGGACTTGGTATCTTTGAAGATTAAGTTCTGCCCTGTTTAGAAATGAATTTTAAAGTGTTGCTTTCTGCCATAGTTTTAAATTTGGACCTTTATTTTCCATCTCTTCTTCCCACAATTTGCCACAGTTATTTTTTTTACCATAATAACAATGATAATAATAATAAGCCAATCCAGTAGTACAGATTGAGAAACCTCCCTCCCCTATTAGTTTTCTTACTTTTTTTTTTTTTTTTTCTTATGGAGAAACTATTTCTAGGACAAAAATTGTCCTTCATATTAAGGTCCCAAATGTTTACAATTATATCAACTCATAGAAAATAAAATCAACCATTAGATTTAGAATTATTCTTCAAGAGGAAATATCAATGAAATTAACAAGTTCAAGACAGAGTATTAGAAAACAGGTATACTTGACACAATTTTAAATTGTCTACTGGTTATAACTTTGGGTTTTAAACATTTATGCTTTTTGCAGACAGATTTACATATTAAAATATATCAAAAATTTCTCCTGTGCTAAAGTATGAAGAGATGATGATAGAAGTATATCTTTATGAAAAGTGGAAACTGTTTTCTATTTTTGAAAATAATCTCCTGAAAAGTAAAGCTCTCAAAAATCTTGTTATTTCTTTCATGAATGCAACAGTCATTCCATTGAATAAAAAGACAGGATTCAAATTGAACATTGTGTGACTTGGGGAGGGGAGAATCTGTTATTTGTTATAGCTTCATTGAGATACTGCTTAGAACATTGTGGTTATGTAGGAAATAATATTTTCAGAAAATCATTTTATTAGGGCCATTTATGGTTATTTTACATCTTGTCAATATTTTAAATTTGAAAATAAACAAAATTCTTATTGAAATGACCCACACAAAAGTCTCAGTGGAGTTTTGTGATTGCCTTTAGTCACTTCAACAACAAATGGAAAGGTGAAACTCTACTGCTGTTAAGAAAATATAACACATTTTAAGATAATTATAGTTTCATCGACTAGTGTTGATTTTGATAAAAATAAAATCAATTCAAATGACAAAATGTATTTTCTGACTGAATTGGTAATCACTAGACACTCAATAGCACAGCTACCTAATACAAATTGTTTTTTAGGTGAATATGCCCAAGGAATTTAGCTCCCAGATAGAACTGTTTTATTTTATCATCTTATAAATTTAAAAAAAATCTCTCTTGTTTAATGAATAGTAAGGGGTACTGTCAAAAAAGGTGTCATAGTCTATATGACCAAATGTCCTCATACTAGAGCTAGTGTGTGAATCAGACTACAAATACAATGATTACATGCATGTTTAAATGTCTTCTTTCCATGAACAGAAATAATAAAGCCCCTAGAAAGATAAATGATTCAAAAATGGGGTGGAGGGGGACAGATTCCGATCTAAAATACGTACTGCATGTAGTTACATATTTCAAAAAAGCTGGTACAGTGATAGTTAAATGAAAACTGTGAGTTGTACAGAGTGCTTGGCAAAAGCCAGGGTGCTTGAAATAAAAGTGCCAAGAATCCGCCATATGATATGCGGTGCACCTTCTCAGGAGGGAAAAATGGAGGAGGTATTCTAGCATAAAAAAGTCATCCCTGCAGTATGAGGTACTAAAAATTACTAATTAAAAGCATATAAAATTATGGTTCATATGGTTCTGTCTTTGAAAATTTAGATGTTGGCTGTGGTTCTTTTGAAAGTATCTAACAGTTACCAATAGAAGCCAGGAATATTCTCACCCTGCAATTAAGATCTATTTTTGCATTCTCATTTGTTGCTGTAGGCATAAGTGTTACAATTCCATTATGAAAAATAGGCTTACATAAAATAGCTGTACAATGGAGTTACAGTACCAAATCTGTTAATTTTTTGGTTATATATACATATATATATCACACACTTTAACATTATCAGAAAGGAATAATTCTGCTATCATGGAGGATTTCATCTCTCTTTACCCATGTAGTAGCCATTTTTATGTTAAATTTAGAGGTAATTGATAAATGTTTATTGATAAGAGAGTTGTGAAGCCACCCTTACAAATTGATGAAGAAGTACAAGGTGAGAACTAGAGTGAGGACCTGAAAATTGTGAAGGAACAGGCTTAGCTGAAAATAATAATGATAATCAGCCCAGTCACCAGTCACCTGTCTCCTCATTTCCTTGACAATAGCTAGTAATTGTCCCTTGTTTACTTCCAGCTGGTGTTTACAAAAATTCTTAACCTTTCTCCCCTGATAATGTCACTGTTTTGAACCTAAAAGGTAGTTTCTAAAATATCTTCCAGCCCCCCACCCCTCTAGTGGATTGGCTAAGCTGCCCAGACCAGCAGCCAAACACATGAACAGATCAGGAGTTTTGTTGTTGTTTTAACTTCTTAAGACACAGGTTGAGTGCATCAGTCCTGCCAGCGACAAGTACCTATTGTCTTAAGACATTTATGTATACATAGTTTAAATTTGAGGTCATATTATTTCATTTATTTTCTTCATAATGTTCTAAAATTTATATTTCAAAGTAAAACATCTACATTGCATATTAGGTTAATGTAGTTAGTTCATGTTTTTTCAAGGAAAAGTTATTTACTATAATGAATTTTTTTACCAATTGAAGGTTATCTCTGGTAATTGCTGAAGATTCCCTCTTATCACAACTATGAATTCTAATTCTGTCTCATAAATCAATTTTAGTGATAAAGGAAACCCCAGGACAGAGAAGGCTGTAGCTTTTGGAATAACTAGAATAGCAAAGGGCAGAAATAATCCCTCACAACCCAAAAGTTAGAAAAAAGAGGATGAGGTGGAAGAATGTTTAACCTGAACTCAGAGGGGAGACTTCAGAAACTAAATGGCAAATCTTGACAGATTACAATTGTCGTGTTTCTGCAGGATGGAGTGTGATGTTAGAATGTTATTCTGAATGATGAAAACACTAATGCAGACTTTTTGGTACAGAGGATGTACAGGCAAATTTTGTTTACCTAAGTCACAGGTCATGAATAAGATGAATGTTTGTCCTTCTGTTGACAGGCATTTTAAATATGATAACATCAAAAATAAAGAGAAGAAAATCATCATTTACTGGGCATCTACTGTGTGTTAGAGCCATTACGTGTACTGTGATATTTAATAATTGCAACATTATGAGGTAGGAATATCTATCTATCTTCTATCTATCTATCTATACACATACATGTATATCTATAGATGTGTATATACATGTATATCTCTTTTTAAATGTTAAGAACTAAGATGAAGGGAGATTAAACAAACTGACCCAATGGCATGCTTCAGAAGGCAATGCTGAGATTTGGGAACTGGGTTTCTCTGACTGCAAAATTTAGCTATATTCATGATGCCACATCTTAACCACATTTTATAGAGTGTTTTTATAAAGATATGACACAAATATGCCAAATCTATAGGTCTAATTGGCTTTTATTTGCCATTTATGAATTAATTCAGCAACCGTTCTACAAAATACAATGTAGAGAGGTGGTCTACTATGGACCACCTCCATACATTGACCACTTCCTTAAGTTGACCCAATTTTCACAGACTGAACATGCACCACCTGTACATAGCAGTAGAGCAGGCCTAGTTCCTTATGTTGACCACCCCCATGTGTTGACCAGTTTGTCATATTTCCTTGGGTGGTCCACTTATAGAGGTTATACTGTGGAACTGAAGCTCTAATTGGGCAACAGTGGGAACAGTAGATTTTATAATGTAGTAACAAGGAAACACAACAATAGCAGAAAAGCTTGTTGGTTAATATCTGATTATTTCAGGTTACTTTTTTGAGCCTATGTATGCAAGACTGGCTTGAGCAACCTAGCAAAAAACTTGTCTCTACAAAAATTAGCTGAGAGTGGTGGTGAAAATCTGTAGTCCCAGCTACTTGGGAAGAGACTGGGGGGATTGCTGAGTTTAAGGTTGCAGTCAGCTATCATGATGCCAATGTACTCTCTCGTGAGAAACAGAACAAAACTCTGTCTCCGAAGAAGAAGAAGGAGGAGGAGGAGGAGAAAGAAAAGCCAGTTTGATTATATGGCACTTAGTAAGAGTGAGTCCATTTTAGTTTAGTTTAGTTTTGTCCATAGGGTCCCAGTGCACAAGCTCAGTCCAAAACAATGGGTTACCATAATTTTTGTTTAATAATCAACAAGAAAGGCAGCCACTGGCATTTGCCTGGAATAGTAGTGCCAGGGCTGATTAACAGAAGAGAGAGATGCTGAATTGAATCTGGAAGTAGAAGAGTTGTTTCAGACAATAAAGGTGATCGGAAGGTTCCATGATAGGGAATATAAAGAGTCCTACCATGTGAGATACTCATGAAAAATTGAGCATGAATGGATCATAAGCATTAGGAAAGGGCTGCTGTAGGCATGAAGCTGTAAAGACAGATTGGGACTAGAGTGTTAAGAGCTTTATGTAGTAGTGGAAAGGAGAGGATAAATACTTAAGATTATTACCAAAATGCACCAAATAGTCACCAGAAATATATATTTTTCATCTGTGAGTTTCCTGGAGTGACACACAATTAAAATACTTTTAAAACATGTGGTATCTTAGGTAGTTCAAGATTCTCATTTTAGAACTGAGGATATTGACAGATTTATAAAGAAAACAGAATGTCTTAAGGTCTTACAGTTACTTTTGAAAGAACTTGGACTAGAACTCAGAGTTTACAACTTGATATTAGTAATTTCTCCATCAGGCTATGAATTCTGTCCCTTTTCTGACATATTCTAAAATATAAGTACTTGTCTATAAATATAAACGAGGTATTTGATATATTACACTCACAAATATAGAATAAAATAATTAAAGTCTGATCTTCCTGCTGTCCCAGAAATATAAATTTTAGTTTGTCCCCAAAATGGAGCAGTACTAAATCCAGAGACATCTTCTTGTCTGCTCTTAACCATTATTCCTCCCTTTCAGAAAAACTCAAAGTGTCATATTTCGGGGTAACTACCCTTTTCCTAAGAGGGAAGCAAAAAGATAGTGAATACCTGATGCATAATTCTCTAAAGTGTGCTTCTGGATCTCTGACTGGAGCTACTGTGCCTTTTAGTGTTTCTCTCACCAACTTTAATGGATCAGCCCCACAGAGAACACAATGTGTAGGTTAATTCAAATAAAGCGGTCATTCTACACTCAACTCTATTAAATGACATTTCGTTTACAGGAGTGTATCTTTCTGCAGATGCTGAGATTTTTGAGAAAAGTAACAGGCCTACATCTTACTTGTCATTGCATTTCCCAGCATGGAACAGAAAAGGTACCCAGTAATCAAATCCAGTGAGTGATAGACACAAAGTCATGAATAAGGCAAATATTGTCAACAAAAACTTCCACTAGTTAGTATTAAGCACACGAGGAAGTCTTCATTCAAGACCATTGCCGCAGGAATGAAAGTGTCTATGTTAAATAAAAGATGGGGAAGTTTTTAAGTGCCAGAGTGAACTATTAAAAAAAAAAAAAAATCACTGGAGGACAGCAGGAAAGGGGGTGTTGGGAGTTGGGGAAGCTTGAAGAAAGGGATTAGGCTACCTGTGTTTACTAATTGGTGATTATCAAAGTTAGGCCCCTAGGCTCCCACAGAGACTGGTGATTACATTTGAAAGAGATTCCCTCCAAAGTCCTAGAGAAAGTGGTCATGCATTGGAAAATTGGCAAGACACTTGAAGATTTATATCTCCAAGGAGTAGAGAAAGAATTTGCATTGTAAATTTTCTAAAGTAAGTGTTTTAAGAAAATGGAAGCCATAGGCCTGTATTAGGAAGAAACCTGTCAGCTGTCAGTAAAGCTGAGAACATCAAACCCTGTTGGCCAGTATGATCTGTGGCCTTTTTTCATGGAACCTGAAATAGAAAGAATAATTGTTAACATTTTTGTGTATTTAGTAATGTTAAATCTAAATGAGCAAAAATGCAAAGAGTAAACTTAGAAAGATTTAAGTCAAATATGCTCTATTATTTATCTTGCTATTTATTGCACCACTCTTATTTATCATCCTTTTCCTACCTGAGGATCTTGGAATTACATTTCTAAAATATCTGAGAACTTATCATTTTTCTGGAAATGTAGAATAATTTTATTTTACCTATGTAAAAATGGATTTTAAATAGATATTTGGATTCACTATGGAGTCTTATGAAACAAATGAAGTATCAGAAATACTGTACATTGGTTGCTCTTTCTCATGTTTATTAGCAGGAACTTGTCAGAGGAAACCACAGAATGTGAGCTCCATTTTGGAAAACATGATTTTTGTGGAAAAACAAAAAGTTTTGTGTGAACTCCCAACTGAGAATTCAATATCTGGAAAAATAATCTCTAAAATATTCAGCTCTTACCACTTAAAGTTCTTTGTGGGCTTAGAGGCTAGTGATATCTGGTGTCCATATTTGTCATACAATGTGCATTTATATACTGAGCTAAATGAGTATTGTAGGGTTACGAATCAATTATACAGTTCTGTGATGTTCAAAGGAAATGAAGCTTCTGAATTATTCTAGAATTTACCTTATACTTCAAAAGCATGGGAAGGAGGAGCATGGGAGGGAGGAAGAGGATCGGATTAGATGAAGTTAATAATCTGTATTGGATCCAATAACTTAAATTTCTGCTTGAATATTTAGGTGCTCCAAAAACTCAGAATCTCATTTTTTCTCTTCATTCTCTCACACCATGGGTGTGAGACTAGTCCATCAGGAAACATGGTTGTATGTGATGTCTTAGACCAAGGTATTGATTATTTCACTTTGTTGTTGAAGTTCCTGAATAAAGTGACATTTCACTGCAACTCAAGTTTCACTGCAGTGACATTTCACTGCAACTCCAGACTTCTTAGTTTATTAACCCCTTGAGCCCCATCAGTATCTGTGTTCCTTTGCAAAATAGGAGAAAATCTAAGGTCCCAAGAGCATCATTCACATGGTAATCTGTCTACCTGCATTCCACAGCCACTCCACACCCTCACAAGGATACAATGTTTTACTGAGATGAAGGAAACAACTACATATTGGATTTCTAGGCCTATATAAGTGTCAAAATAATGAGAGAATGTAACTGATGAATAACTGTGGGATTATCTTTATATATTTCAGTTAAAAATAGACATTCGAAATACATAAATGAACATATAAATATTTTAATTTGGTGAAAATGAATGATTTTTCTGAGTTATAAATGTTACTATTTTAAAATATAAATTCAAATATTACAGAAAATTTTATATTAATATAATAACATTAATATAAAATTATGTTGTTTTAACTACAAAGAGATTGAATTTGAAAAAATATCAAAAATAACTCGCAGCTAGCACAGAAAAATGTTTTTAGTTTATTTTGCTACAAAAAGGTACCTACATATCCTTCTACATCTTTCATATATTTTTCCAAAAACCTCCTCATGCAGACAAAAAAATAAACCATTGTTAAACTTAACGTAAATGAAATAAGATGCACCTGGACTTCCAACCGGTGAAATGTGGTAGTAAGGCTGGCGAGAGCTGAATAACTTCATAATCATATCAGAGTAGCAAACACATAGCCATCCAGCAGTAATACAGGTTTACAATAGGACTCATATGATATTTTCACTTTATACTGTGTTCCTGCACTTTGTATAAACCAAAGTCACTTAAATCCCTATTATTTGAAAAATAATGTGTTTTAAGGCCAGGACGGGTATTGTTGTTTGCATATCTTGAATATTTATCAAGATAATTTAAGAAAGGTGTGTTTGTGGGACTAAAGAAACTATTTATTTATTTATTCATTTATCTATTGATTTATTTTTTAACCTATCTCAGCCATGGATAACATCAACTGATCAGTTTACTACAATGAAACCTGGCATGAGAAAGTTCTGGTTTCTCTGCAGCATGAATTTTAAAAAAATAATTAAAGACTTTAAATTGTGGCCAAGAAGTGACAATGAAATCCATCCAATTATGATTCTAGCAACACACACACTATTGCATTAACTTGGTGTACATAAATCATAAATCTAAGGACCCAGTGTTATGGCATCTTAGCAATTTGACATTTTCCTTCTCTTTCTGACAACTTCACCTAATGGCTAAACGTCAGTTAAAAAAAAATAATAGTAATATAGCCTGACCTAAAAAGGTAATAACATTCTCATATTTTAAAAATCATCATGGTCCTTTGGACATCTACTAAATTAAATGTTTTATTATTTCAGGGAACATTCTGTTTAGCTATTGAAAACTGGGGTGACTAAATCTTTGGATATTTAGAAAATACACTTAAATATGCAACAGTATAATAACGATAACAGTTTATTGCCACCATTTAATTAAGAGTAACAGCTTTTTCAAACTCTAGAATCCAATCCAAACATAAATGCATGAGGTTTGATAACTAGAGAATTGTCTTTGAAAGGAAGGATGACATGATAGCTAATGCATGCACATGGAAACTAATTAGATTTTTTAGCTAATGAATCCCCATTTAAATAAATGTGATTTGATAAATAATGGATCCCCATGGAAATGAATAGAATTGGATGACTAACACACCCCACTGAAATGAATGTGATTCGATAGTTATCGCATCCTCATAAATGTGTTAGATTGAATCCCATTCATTTTAATTGCAATAAATTAAAATAGCTTTTGTTCATGGACTTTTGGCTAAGATCAAATGCTTTGTCCTCTATTTGGGGACTATATTCTACCCAAGCAGGCCGCTTAGACTTACCGATCTAATAGGCACCTTCCTGCTCTAACTACATGATCTGTAAGCTACACATGCCATTCATTCTACTAGGGATAAATCACTTCTGACACCTATTTATTTCCAAGAAGCATTTGTTGTAGATCAGACTTCATTATTTTCAATGGGAATTTTTTTGCTGTTGTAAATAGAACTATTGAAATATTATACTTATTTGACACTAGAATCAAGAAGAAAGTCAAAAGCATATTTTCATATTCGAAATCAAATTTGTATTATTCTTTGCTCTATGTCACTTAAAAACCGAAACCTATATTTTTAATAAAAGGTGAAAAATACTAAATATACTCTATTAATAAATATGTAACTTACATATGTATTGGAATGGTGGAAACAAAGTTTGAAAAGTAGAATTTTGAAAAGGTGTTGCATAATTGTCAAAACTAATAATCCATTCCTAATTAAACTTCTTCTGGAGAATTTATCACATTTATTTGGCTATATTTACATATCTTTATCTCTTCCTATTCAATTGTATGTTTTGTGAGAACAAAGACTGTCATCTATCTGTATAGCATGAGAAAATGGGTAAATCTTGATGGAAACCTATGTTAAGCACTACTTTCAAGTACTCCAATTTAAGGTGAAGATTTAGAAAAAGTCAGAAAGCACTGTGGCTAATTTAGCATAAAACGTATTATTTAAATGATAAGGTTAAGCATACAGTAGTGAAATTCTGTTTAGCTAATCTACTCAAACAAACATACATATAAACTACAAGAAGCTTCAAAAATCTCGTATGTTTCCCTCTTTCTCAATGTCTTACTGATAGAATTTTAAATTATTTCAAATAAATGTGACTTCAACAATATTTCTGGTATTACTAACACACACATAATGATCAATAAAAAAGGAATGGCTTTTGTACAGCACAAATAGGAAATATTTTATACAGCACAAAGATTATGTTATATTCATGTTTTACAGTGACTTAATCAGGAAATTACATAAGAAGGCAATTGTTCTTATCAGAAATGAAACTTCAAAAGTGCTATAATAAGTCAGAGAATATAAAGATCATGAATATCTTTACTGCTCTGAGCTTCTCACTCCTTTCAATGAAAAATTCCAAAAGGTATTTTTTTTTAAATTTGATTTTAGAGGTAGTAATTTAAAATTACATTTTCTTACATATTACGATTTACAAAAAACATAAAATATGGACAGATTGTTGAACATTCTTGTGATTAAAAGAATTGGATGACTCTAATATCTACAAAATACTATCTGAACTCTCAAACATGACATTCGAGGACCTTTACTCTTTCATTAACCACAGAAAAATATACACTGAACTTTTAGAGAAAAGAAAGAGTGATGAGAATAAGAATCGAAATTCCATTATGAGTATAGAAAAGGAATGGACGGGACAGTATTCTTAATGATATAATTTTCTTTTGCAGTGGAATGGGATATTATCAGCTAAACTAACAACATTTTTCAAAAGCAATGTAATGAGTATTGTTACATTTATAGATAAGCCTTAGCCATACTAAACTGGACGCTCTGAGAAGACGTGACTAAGTCATCACACAAGGGGCTGCATAGCTTTGATGCTTTGTTGTTAATAATAATGAAACTGGCTTTAAAAAAAGAAATAGGACAAAGAGCCTTAAAGATCGTTTTTATTTTTTAAAAAATAGACAGCAGAGAATGAGGGTAGGAACGTGAATTCTAGATCTACATTCCCACCTTCAGCTTTGCATTTGTCTCCTTTGTGACTCCTGGTGAGAAAACAACCCCTCTGATCACAGCTAATTCATCTGAATCTGTGAAAAGGGACTAGAGATAACACATTCTTTATAGCATTATTATGTAAGTCAAATAAAACAATGTCAGAAAAACACTTAGAATGTGCCAAACACAGAGTAGGCATTACCTAAGTATCCATTAAATATATAGTTTTAAAGAATGTTACACTTAATTCAGGGGTACAGTGAGGTCTCTAAAAAGTAAATTTAACTTTTAACTAGAAATAAATTTCCTTTGATTGAATGCCAAAAGACATATGATTAGATTGATGTTACTGTGTCTACTCAAAACAGACACTGGGAAGTTCATTCTGTATTTTTCCCTTTGTATTTATCTAAGGAGTGCTTTTGAATTTTAAATCTCAATAATTTATATTAATTAAATTCACTGGCCAATTACTATCTTTGGTAGATAATATGTAATGCTGATATAATAATCAGGCAAGAATAATTAAAAGAAATCCAGAAGAAGGTACGTTCTATTAGAAAAATTGCTTCATGTTAAAACAGAAAGTTCCCTACAATTTCATCATTTTATGCCATTTGACAATGCCTCAGTGTTCAAAAAAATGTAGGTAGTTATATAGGTGTAAGATGAATGTTTTCATGTTGACAGACATTTTTCCCCCTATTTCTATTCAATAATGGCTAATATAAAACCATGCTTTCCATAGTTTAGTGATTTAACTCTAGTGAGTTATGTGAAGAATGTTTATAACAATTACACGCACACACACACACACACACACACATATATATCTACAAATGGTGCTGTCATTTTTTGAAATGATGGACACTAGAAAAAGTTGCCATTAAATAGAAACACACCAGTTGGTACTTTGGTTTTGATAACATCATTTAGCTTAAAGTGGAAAATTGTTATTTCACACTAGAGGGGATTTCTGATTTTAATTTGGCCTTCCCAAAAAGGTGAGAAGCTTCATTAAAGATATTCCTCTGTTCATTAATTAATTGATAAGCAGTTGTAATAAAGTGCTTTGAGGAGTGGTTGTCATTAGGAATTTCTCTAGAGGCAACATTTCAGAAAGAGCAAACTATCAACTGAGGAATACTCTAAACCAGTGTTTAACATGCACAAGAGTAAGGCCAGAGATCATTTATACTTTTCTGCAGCTAGGGGAAATATGTTCTTAAAACTAAAGATAACTTGATACTTAAATCATGATTCCGCTGAATTTTATAAATGGTTAACAGCTCACAAGAGATACTGACAACTGCTCTAAAAGGCATATTTGTATTAAATATTTTTACACCATTTTATTTATAGCTTCTTATTTATAGCTTTTACATGATTTTATTCATAGCTTTTACACAATTTTATTTATAGCTTTATTGTAAATGAAGAAGATATTACAAAATAATAATCAAAAATATTCTTTGTTACTTTCCTTTTTTTATTTTTTGTCTTTCCTCGGATTTTGTATTGCTCTCTTTACACACACCATGCCTCTGCCCCACTCTTTCTCTTCTCTCCCACCTTACCTCACAGACAGTATGTTACATATGCTGTAACACTAGATTAATAAGCATGAAACATCCAATTTCCTAGAGTACTGAGTTTAACAGTTGATGTCTCCAACATTTCCTTTGACAGTTTTTGTTTTATTTTTATTGTGGAGGTACATCCTCAGTCTTTCCAATGCATGGTTTTGTTTGAGATTATCTTTTGCATTTTTTGTTAGAGCCATTTTTGTAAAACCATGGATAAGTCAAAACCTCATGTTATTTTTGAGTATGAGTTCTGTGGTAGAACCAACATAGTGCAGACAGCACAAAATGTTATTGAAGTGTATTGCAAAGATGTGGCTACTGAATGCATGGCATGTGGATGGTTGGAGAAGTTCCTTTCTGGTCATTTTAATCTTGAAAATGAGCCATGTGGCCAACCTGGGACCAACGTGAATAATATCCATGATTAGCTGAAGGCGCTAGTAGAAGCAAATCCATCTAGGCTTGATATTGCTATTCCAACAACTTTGTGCTATTTGAAATAAATCATTAAGACAAAAAAGCTGGATAGATGGGTTCTGCAGGAATTAAACAAATGTCCAAAGAGAATAGTCTTGAGGCTTTTCATTCTTCACTGTTATGACATAAGGGTAAACCATTTCTACATTGTTTTGTTACCTGTGATGAAAAATGGATCCTTTTTGACAATCAAAAGTTTCATGCACCATGGTTTAAGAAAGCTGAGGTGCCGAAACACAGTCTAAAATTGCATATTCATTAAGGGAAAAAAAAATAATGATATCTCTTTGGTGATCCAGCCCTGGTATTATCCACTACGGCTTCATGAAACCTGGGCAATCAATAACAGTGGATGTCTACTGCAACCTCCTGGATGAAATGATGAAAATGTTTGTGATTAAACAGCCAAGATTGGTCAACAGAGACAGGCCAATCCTCCCATAAAATAAAACTGGACCATATGTTGTACAAACAACACTGGTCCACTTCAGAAGGTGTGTGTGGTAACTCTGTCATCCACTGCATTCACCAGACCTTGAACCAACTGACTACCACTTCTTCCAGGCTCTGGATCTCTTCTTGCGAGGAACAAATATTCAATTCTCAACAAGCTGTAGAAAATGCCTTTCATTCTCTATTACCACTGGCTTTCCTGGCTTCTTCACTGGTGGCCTAAAGAAGCTATTGCTAAGAAGGCAAAATTGTGTCAATAGGTCATGTGTATGTACTTTATTAATTGTACTGCTTCTTATTTGAGATATAATAAACTAAACTTTTGATTCAAAATCATAAATTTAATATTTAATGCTCTGAAAGATTGTTTGCACAGAATCCCTTCTCTCTAGGACCAATTACCTTGGACCCATAGGTCACTTTGAAAAGAAGACTATGGAAGGAGTTGCAGCCAGCTATCACTTCAAATATTAGACTGAATTCTGGAATGGTGAAGTGAAGACTGTTTTTTCAACAATCAACTTCCATCCAATAAAAAGTATAAAAGCAAGCATATAAAGTCTCTCAAAAAAATTGCTTAGGAGGCTCGGTGCCTATAGCTTAGTGGCTTGGTCACCAGCCACATACACCAGTCACTTAAGAAAATCTATGAAATATAAAGAAGAAGAGTAAAGGTCTGTGCTGTTAGAGTCCTGAATAGTTCCTCCATAGAAACTGATACACCTGAAATGACTGGGACTGACTTCTTCCATCCAGTCCCCACTTTGGGGTTATAAGTTCTACTCCAGATACAGTAGGTCAGGAGTAAATGACTATGGGAACACTCACATCCTGGCTGGTGTGTGTGGTGGAGGTTCCAAGTTAGGAGCAGTAAGCCAGGAAGACTGAGAACCATCCCAGCGGATGAGATCCCATAGAAAAGGTCCATCAGTCTGGAAGAAAGGCCATGCAATCCCAACTCCCTGTTGCTGTGATGTGCCACAAAGGTTTTCCAAAAATGAGAGCAGTTATAAGAACTAAAATCTTCATAGTTCTTCTTGAGAGGCTTGGTTTTATTTCAAACAGAGCATGAAGAAGTCCACGTTGAAAGAAATAGTTCAAAACTATGAAGAGAAATAAAGAGGGCAGTTTTAGGTCCCTGATGCTATAGCTACAGATGAAAAGGCAGATCAATAAGAGATTTAACAGAGAGATTCTGGAAAAGAAACAAACAAGAAGAACTATTGGAGACCACAGTCACCCTCTCTGGGAAGTCTGTGCATAAGTACTAAGCACTCAGGAGCATCAGAACAGGCTTGAAAACATTCTGCACACTGCACATAGGTCAATAAAGAAAGAGGACTAGGAGATTAAGCATAATCTGTGACCAAACTGCTGAAAGTATTGATTCACTGACTAAGCAGCAGCTCCTTAGAAATCATTCTTAAAAATAAAATTACATGATTCTTTCGATTCCTAGGAGCTTCTGTGCATATTCAAGGCTATATCATCTTGAGAATGATTAGAGAGAAAATCCAAACTATTATTTCCTGGGTAAATGAGAAAAAATATAAACTCCTTGAACTACAATGACAGCATATAAACCACGAACAAATTGATGCACACAAACACATGTGCACATTCAGTGATAAACGGCAATCATCTCACTGGCCAATAAAACTTAACATAATTTGTGTAAATATGATATGAAAATATAAATAAAAATAATGGTTTTGGCAGAACTATCAGTGAATGCACACTTCAGGGGAAATACACTTCAGAGGATTATTTCAGCTAAGTCACTAAATAAGTAAATAAGTAAATCCCAACCTCACTATCCTGGTAGGGAATCAGTATCCAGAAATGCTATCCAATAAAATGTGCAAAGTGTCCAGTTTTAGACAAAAGTTATGAGACATGCAAAAACAAGATCAAGAATAATAAGAAAAAATAGGACACCTATACACAGGAGAAAAACAAAAATAAAAATAGTCAATAGAAATGTTTTGAAGGGCTTGGATATTGGAGTTGACAAAGAAAGAGTTAAAGCTGTTATTATACTATTATGTTTTAGTAAATATGCCTAAGAAACTAAAGGAAACCACGCATGAAGAATTAAGGAGGTATAATAATAATGCATCATCAAATAAAGAATATTATTAAAATATAGGATTTATATAAAAGAATCTAATGGAAGTTTTGAAGTTTTTGAAGTTTTGAAGTTAAAAAGTACAATATAACCATAGTGAAAAATTCACTGGAAGGTCTCAATATTATATTTGAACTGATGAAGAAATAGCAAAACTTGAAGTTGTATCAATTGATACTATACAAAATTAAAAATGATGAAAGAAAAAAATGAGAAGTAAAAGATAATTGGAGAAGTATAATACATCAGTAAGCATGCTTACACATGTGTAATGAGAGTAATAAAAGTCAAGCAAAGGAAAAATGTCAGCAAATATTTTTTAAAAATTACTCCTAAAAACTTATCAAACTGATGAAAATATATTTACCTATACAATGATGAAATGCAACAAATTCCAAGGAGAATAAATGTAATGAATTTCACGTCCAAATACAGCAAATGCAAACTGTGAAGAAACAAAATAACAACACTCTTCAACCAGTAAGAGAAAAACAATTCATTACCTACAACGACCTCAATAAAGTTAGAAGATAACTTCTCATCAAAACAGTGCCAACTGGAAAGCATCATGATGACATATTCAAGTAATCAAAGGAAAAAAATAGAGTCAATCATGAATTCTATATCTAACAACACTAACTTTCCAAATGATGGCAAAATAAGTATATTTTTAGACCAAAAATGTATATGAAGTATTGCTAGGTATATATTTTAAGCCTTAGAGAATAATTTGAATAATTAAGAAAAGAATCTGGATTACAATGAAGAACACATTAAAATAATTAAAATATTTACCTAGAAACATATACTTAATACAAAAAAAGTCGATAAAGATGTTGGCGTGGATGTGCAGAGAAAGGAACACCTTCACATTGCTGGTGGGACTGCAAACTAATACAACCTTTTTTGAAGGAAGAATGGAGAACCCTCAAAGAACTCAAACTAGACCTCCCAGTTGATCCTATAATCCCATTACTGGGCATCTACCCAGAAGAAAAAAATCCTTTTACCATAAGGACACTTGCACTAGATTGTTTATTGCAGCTCAAATTGTAATTGTCAAAATGTGGAAACAGCCTAAATGCCCACCAACTCAGAAATGGATTAACAAGATGTGGTATATGTAGACCATGGAATACTATTCAGCCATTAAAAAAAGATGGAGACTTTATATCCTTTGTATTAACCTGGATGGGAGTGGAACACATTATTCTTAGTAAAGCATCACAAGAATGGAGAAGCAAGAATTCTATGCACTCAGTTTTGATATGAGGACAATTGATGACCTAATACATAGTGGGGGATAGGGAGAAAGGAGAGCAGATAGAGGGAAGGCAGGAGGGGGAGGAAGGTGGGGAAAAGGAAGAGTAGACAGAGGGAAGGAGGGAGAGAGTGGTTGCGGGTCTCCGTGTGTGATACATCTTTTGGTGCTGGGACCCAATTATAAGAGGGACTTTACCTAATTAATGTAATCAATATAACCTGGTTCTTTGTACCCTCAATGAATCCCCAACAATTAAAAAAAAGAAGGATAAAGGTACAAAAATAGGGCTAAGACATATATAAAACAAAAGGAAAATGGCAGATAAATTGAACCATATCAATATTAACATTAAATACTAATCAATTAAATAATCCAATTAAAAGTCAAAGATTATTAGCACACATTAAAAAACAATAATCCAGTCATAGTCTGGCACAAAAGGCATACTTCTGATTTTAAAAATCAACTATATTAAAAGAAAGGAAAAAGATATACTGTGCAAATAGCAACTATAATAGATCTGGACTGATCTGGAGAGACTATACTAATATTAGACAAAATAGACTGTAAAACAAACACATATTGCTACAGTTAAAGAAGAATATTCCACCACTACAAAAAGTCAATGCATTAGGAAGGCATAACAATTATAAAAATGTATATATAACAACATAGCTTTAAAATACAAGAAAGAAAATAGAAAAAATTCAAGTAAAGAATTTAAAAATAGGGTGGCACCTGTAGCTCAAAGGAGTAGGGCACCAGCCCCATATGCCAGAGGTGCTGGTTCAAACCCAGCTCCGGCCAAAAACTGGAAAAAAAAAAAAGAAAAAAGAAAGAAAGAAAAGAAAGAAAGAGAATTTAAAAATAATATTTTGAGACTTCATAATCCATTTAAACATTGGATGCAATAGCTTTACAGGAATTCAAAAATAAAACACATTTGTACAGCATTAACAACTATACCTAATAGAAATCTATAGGATATACCAGAAAAACACATTCTTCTCAAATCCATATTAAAATATTCTTAGAATAGACCCTACAGTTTGGTCAGTAAATTTAACAGGCTAGTAAATACAAAGTATCACCTCAGACCACAATGGAATTAAATTTAAAAATAAATAAATAAATTTGAGAAATGTACAAATGGCATAAAATAAGCAACATAAAAAGGCAATGGGTCATGAAAAATCACAAAGAAAATTAGAAAATACAATGTGATTAATGAAAGTTAAAACACAACAGAAGAAAATTTATAGTTGCAGCTAAAGCAGTATTCAGAAAAAAGACAATAACTATAAATTTTATAAAAAAGAAGAAAAATATCAAATCGTCAACTTAATCTTTCACTAAAATACTAAAAAACAAGAACAAAAAATATGCAAACAGAAAGAAAAAAGAGTGAAGATTTGAGCAGAAATAAATTAAATGGAAAATAGATAAACCATAAAGAAAAATTAAAAGTGCCAAAAATTATTTCTTTAAAAGGAACAAAAAAAATTGACAAATTTTTAGCTAAACTTATCAAGAAATAATAAAAAGAAAGAAGACACAAATTACCAAATATAAGAAAGAAAAACAGCACAAAACTATGAAACGTATGGAAGTATGAAGAATGATGAAGGAATACTATGAAAACTATGACAACACATCACATAACAGAAGAAATGAATAAACTCCTAAAATGATACAAACTACCTAACTGACCTAAAGACTAGAAAGTATGAATGGACATCTAACAAATAAAAAGATTGAATCAGTTATTTAGAAACAATCCACAAAAAAATACTTAGTCAAGATCAGTTTACTGGTAAATTCTATCAAGTATTTATAAAAACAATACAAACGTTCCACAAAAATCTTCCAAACAAGAGGGGGAACAATTTCTAATTCATTCATTCTATAAAACCAGTATCACACTTATACCAAACCTAAATAAAGACATCATAAACAAAGATAACTGTACACAAATATTCTTGATGGGTATAGATGAACAAGTATTCAAAGACATATAAAAATGACTATATACCAAGACCAATGGGATTTATCATTGCAATGCGAAGTTTATTCAACACTGAGAATCAGTTTAATACTATCAACCATGTGAATTAAAAGAAACCTTACTGTCATTCTCAGTAAACATAGAAAAAGTTTTTGACAAAACCTAATACCATTTCGGAATTTAAAAAAAATTCAAGAAACAAATAAAAATGAGTTTTCTCAAACTAATGAAGGGTATTTATGAAATTATCATGGCTGATGCCATACTTCCTGGTGAACTGCTGTATACTTTTCCTCAAAGATCAGCAACAAAACAATTGTCTCTCTTGTCATGTCTGTTTAACAATATAATAGAGGTTTTACCCAGGGAAATTAAGTAGGAAGAACAAATAAAAAACATTCAGATTGAAAAAAAGTAAAACTCTTTTATTTTCCAGATGACATGATTTTTATACCTAGTAGAGCCTTAAAAAGTCTACTAAATAACTGTCTAAAGTAAGTGCAGCAAGGGTGGAGGATGCAAGATCAGTATCAAAAAAAACAATTGTATTTCTATACATTTGGCAATGAAGAATCCAAAATTAAAATTTAAAAATATTTAATTTGCTATAGCATTGAAAACAATAAAATACCTAAATAAATTTAAAACACAGAACACTGTTGAAAGAAATTAAGATTTAAATATCCTCAAAGACACCTTCTGTTCCTATGGTACAAGCCGTGGTATGCACACTGTGGCTAATGTGTATGACTCCTGGTTTTAGTGATCCAAACACCTGGGTTCAGAATAAACAATTTCATTGTTGTATATTTTCACTAGGCTCTAAAAACCAGGTTACCACCATTTGCATGGCCAGGTAAATTCAAAACGGCTATTTCAGATGTCCTACAACCTGCTGTAGGATGGCAGATGTGAGAGAAACTCAATAGCAGGAGGAGCACATGCAGTCCAGGGTTGTCAAATTGGGTATTATTGAAATTCTGGACAAATATTTCTTTGTTGTGAGGCAACTATCTTGTAATTATAGAAAATTTAGAAGCACCCCCGAATACTAGTGAAACTCCCGACTCCCCCCACTTCTTCAATGCTGGGATCTATACTCTTGTCATAATGAATAAAAATGTCTCTCATCTAGACATTGACAAACGTCCTTGGCAAGTGGTTAAAATCACTTTTATATGAGAATGATTGATTTGGGCAATGATGTCTCTTTTTTATTTTTTTTTATTAAGTCGAATACACATAGATCATAAATACATTCATGCATATGTGGGGTACAATGTACTAATTTTTTTTAATACAATCTGACTCAGTTAGATCAAACCAATCAATATACCTTTCACCTCATTTACTTGATTATTGCGCCAAAACATCACAGATTTGACTTGGACCCTTGTCCTATGCTCCATAGGTGTGGTCCCCCCTTTTACCCGCTCTCATTTTATTTTTAATGTAATGTGGAAAGTCCTCCCTCATTCACGGTGTTCTAAATTCACCCATAAAGTCATCATATATGAGAAAATAGGAGATTGTAGCTAAACATATCTTTATTTACAAAATATCCTTTGAAAAATATTACAAAGAGATGAATAGAGAATATTTATAGATATTTTGTAAAATTTTGTTTTTAATTCTTTTATGTATGCTTATGGTTAAAAGTGTAACTCTAATAGTAATAGTAATATCCATCACAAAATAGTACCCTGGAATATGGTAGTTTTGTTGAACTTACAGAGAATTTGCAATGAAAGTGTGTTTTGGCCAACAAAGTGGGCCATATTTTTCTCTAAACACTTTAGGCATGAGGTAGCAATCTAGCTAATATTTTTACAAGAATTATTGAAAAATCCCATGTAAAATGTTGAAACAGTGTCATACACTGCAAGCTTTAAGCTAGCAGTCATTAAACAGGCTAAAAAATACAGCAGCAGAGCTGCTAGATGGCTATTTGGACCTCCTCTTGCAGAGAGTGTCATCAGACAGTGGAAGCAACAGTAAGAAAACCTTCTTCAGATGCCAAAGCAGGAGAAAATAACTCCAGGGAGCTTCCAGAAAGGCCGGAACTGGAGCAGAAGGTGAAGACCTGGATTCTGGAGTGACATCAAACTAGGATACAAGAGGAGGATAAAAGGATTTTATGAAAAAAAATTTCTCAGGGACACCTAAAGCGTGATTTAACTTTAAAAAGAGAGAAAGTTTGAGCATAAGGACACAAAGAAAACTTGTCTCAAATCTTCTAGCAGCCTCTAAGAGTCAAGTTTGGAATTTTTTTTTTTTTTTAATTGTTGGGGATTCATTGAGGGTACAATAAGCCAAGTTACACTGATTGCATTTGTTAGGTAAAGTCCCTCTTGCAATCATGTCTTGCCCCCAAAAGGTGTGGCACACACCAAGGCCCCACCCCCCTCCCACCTTCCTCTTTCTGCTTTTCCTTCTCGCCCCCCCCCCCCCAATGGCTCTCCAGAGGAAAAAAAGGTGGGGTATCCAGGACCCATCTGAGCACTGCCTTCCTAAATTCTGTCCCAAGATATTGCTCACACCTGGGGAGGAGAAATCATCCTACCAATTTACCAACCAGAACTTACTGTGCCAATTGTAAAACGATGTCAAAGACCCTCTAGTCTAATGGGTACAATAGTCTTGAAGGTGACTTAGACTTAAGACTAATAATTGTGAGCTCCATACCCCACCATGGGCTCTCAGAGAGGCTCGTGGGAGGTCTGCACGCACAGAAGACTCTGAACCACAAGGTACACCTGACCCAGATGAGATAAAAGAGAACTACTGGCCAGAACTGTTGCTTCTTTGCCCTTTTCCTTATCATGGCAAAGGAGCAAATTTTCTATTTTCTGTCACTTGCTCTGTAAGCCTATATCTTGCTCTTACTCTGTAAACCTGTCTTTGCCTTTCTAAACTTTATTTTATGTTTACCTTACTTTGGGGTATCCGGTCATTTTTTGACCAAGAGCACTTCAAGATCTAGCCAGC
Source organism: Loris lydekkerianus (assembly GCA_963574355.1). Classification (NCBI taxonomy): domain Eukaryota; kingdom Metazoa; phylum Chordata; class Mammalia; order Primates; family Lorisidae; genus Loris; species Loris lydekkerianus. The sequence continues at coordinate 7,213 of CAUYPK010126553.1, read as the reverse complement.
TGCCCTGAACCCCAACATTTTAGGAGACAGGCAGCTGCCTTCAAATCTAATATTATCAATCTTCAAAACACTTGTGTCTTTCAGTTGTCCCAAATCACCAATATAGATGATGGCCTGCTTATATTTGATGAGCCATTCAACAGAACCTTGGATGTCAAAGAAGCAAAGACCGCGGCTATTAAGAATAGAACATGAAAAACACATTTCACGTTTCTAGCTGGTTGTGCAGCTGGGACTAAGCTGCTACCTATCACCATCTTTAAAAGGAAAATGTCTCTGAAACAGAAGATCCCAAGTGGCGTTAGCGACTGTGTACCTGAGAAAGAATAGAGGAATGAAGGGATGCAAATCTTATTTAAGAAAGTCTTGGCCAGAAGGCCTGGAGGATTACTTGTTTGCTAGTGTTTCATCACTTCAAAGCCCAGGTTACACAAAAGGCAAAAGCAATTTCTGCAGCAGCCTTGTAAAACCCAACCTGCTGTGATACCTGGTGAGCTAACCAGCCAACTGCAACCTCTCGATGTATCAGTAAATAAGCCTTTGAAGGCCCTAATGAAGAAAAAAGAGTGGCTCTCATGGAAGCAGTTAGCTGGTAATGATTTTACACCTACAAGAAGAATCAAGAAAGCACCCATCACCCAGGTTTGTGATTGGATCCTAAGATCAGAAACTGGTCTAAAGAAGAAAGTGGTTGCAAAATTGTTTTTTATCAGCAATACTATGGATGGAACAGAGGATGATGAAGTTTATCAGAAAGGAGAAAGTGACCCCAAAGAAGACACTACTAATGTAGAAATTGAAGAAGATGATGCTCCGATATTGAGAGTGATAAAGGGGTCTTAGCTTTCTATAATTCACAAACATCATACTTTATTACTATTACATACAATTTCCTGTACCTTTTATCTGTTCTTTGTTTTGTAACTATTTGTCACATAAAATTTCATATACCGTAATATGGTAAAAGAATGTTAAAATTCCTTTATAATGCAAAAAACAATTACTAAACATAAATAACCATTTGAATTAAAAAACTATAATGAAAGATTTTTTTCCTGAAAGTTTGGGACAAAAATGTGGGTGTGCGTTATACACAGCAAAACATGAGTATTTTGTTTTCTGTGCGTGATTTACAAAGTATTAATGTTAGCTTAATAATGTTTGTAGTTTACAAGACTTATGCAGATACACATGTGCACAGATGCACTACATATGTGTATAAAATTAGACAAGTATCTTGGTAATTGAACTATTAAAAATCTCCTACCCGGATATTAGCAATTTACCTATCACTAATTGCTTTCACTATTATACAATTACATATTTTCGGGTGTGTAATATAAAACAAATACGCACTGATGAAGGAAGTGTGATGAGTGATGTTCCGCCTATAAAGTTTCACTTTAAGATCTTTCTATTTCCTATCAATACACATTTTTATTTTAGGCAAGCTGTTAAGAAATCCTCTCCCATAGTCATCATTTGTAAACATAATATGCTTTTTGACTTATGATGGCAGAAATAATGAAGGTGTAGAAAGGGTCATATGAGGAAGTATATTTAGCAAAATTAAGGAAATTAAGGAGAATCTGGGGCCTTTTTTATATATTCCACTGCTTGAAAGGAAGTTAGTAATTCTGAGATTATAGCACTCATTGGACTTTTTAAAGTCATGAAACACTTCAAAGGTTAAACAATATTATTAAATGGTTTTAGGAGTTCATAAATTAGTCACTATAGATTTTTTAACAAAGGCACTTTAAAATAAAGCAGAATGATTTGGAATTCTATTGATTTATTCAGTTAAAAGTGCCAATATATATTCTCATTTCACTTTTCTTTTAGAAATATAATCAAGAAAATGTTAGTAATATTGGTTGTAATTTTTGATATTAAATTAGAGTACTTAAGTATATATTTATTGATTTTTTTTTCTACAGAGCAAAAGAGTTACTATAAATATATTTGAAAGGAAATATCTCTGCCCTAATGCATCTGAGATGATAGAATGATTTGGAGAAAATAGCTCCTGGTGAAATGTGTAAAAACAGTGAGTGGAGAAGTGAAAGATGATTCATGATGATTCTTGAGTTGTCAAGTATTAAAATACATTCTCTTCAAATTTATGAACTTAAAAGCGATTCCAAGTAAAGTTCTGGTTAATCAACAGTGTCATAGAATTGTGGAAATTCTTTAAAATAACATATTTCATGATGGAGAAGCTCTCGAGATTTCAAGTTTTCTGAATAAATGCAAGGTGGTGAAATGCATTTGCAGCAATAGAGTGGTGGATCATAGAGCATGAGGTCTGACAGAGAGAAACAGAAGAGGTTCAGCTGATGTTGTGTATTTTATTGATATTTTGAGTAATGTTGTATTTGGGGAAGAGATATAGCGTGTCAAAATCTCTAGGGTTAGATGAAGAGAGAAATTAAAGAATGAGCAGTCCTTGCTCAAAGCAGGGTGAAAGAGGAGAATGATCTTGCCTTTGTACTGGTGTTTGTAATGTAACCATGAATAGTGGATATGTATATTAGAATGGCTATGTAGCCTAATATTCAGTATAGCAAAGGAGTGTTTTGGATGTTAGTGATACTGCATTACTAAAGTCAGCGACAAGCAAATGGAAGGGTATGTGAAAGCCTGGAAAATATCCAATTGTTTTTCTGATATGATATTCAGAGAAATAAAGTGTGATAAGCCTGTAAAAATTTTACAGTACTAAAAATTTTACTGGTTTATCACACTTTAGCAATCTCCTTTATGAAGAGAGATGATGTTCCCATTATGTCCTAAAGTGGGAGGAGCCTTCTTTGTGTCTCAGGTCGGTATCTGATAAGTCCTGTTTTTTATTCTATCCCAACCAAAAGAACCAAGTTCTTGATTTGTTTTCACATAGCAGGTCTCCATTGTTACCCCTTCTGCTTACAACTAACAGAGTCTTACATGTGTGTAAGACACCAACGTCACCTATATATGGGCATTTTTAGTTTAAACAGCATTATGCTTCCACTTCTTTTTAAATACCCAGAATCTAATAATATAGAATATGGACATTTAAAAAGAAGCTACTTGAACAGGAAGCAAAAAGAATATGAAGAAGATACAGAAAAACTCGGATATTATGCTGGGCAAATTGTTTTAGGTGCATAAAGGGGAAAATATGAGACACTAGGCAAAAGTGGCATAATAAGTATATGCCATGATCCTGTTGTCCCTTAATATATATTAGCAAAAAGTGGGAAACCTAATTCCTTTAAGTGATATGCTAAATTCTGAGTAAAAAATGATATTTCTTAGATGTTTTGTTACAGTTTTCCTCTTACTGATGCTCTTCTATAATGTCTTTTCAGAAATGCTGTATGTTTATGACTTCATTTTGAAAGGAAATAGACATAATTTCAATAAAAAAGTACTTTTTTCCTTTGACTCTTTTATTTGTACAATTTCATGTGTTCTGATGCCAAAAATATCATTACATGTCACCCATTTATGCAGCCACACAAATAGTGATAACAAAGAATTTAGATTCCGATGAAATGAAATAATAATAGAAAATGTTTATTCCAGATCCATTAATTGGTACCACTAAAATAATGTGAACTTATTGGGTTTGTCATTGTTGTTCTTGGTTCTTTGTGTGCTCTTGGCTGAAGCAAAACTGGACACACCAAGTAAGGTAAGTGCAAAGTGCAAATGACTGAGGGAAAAGCAAGATAGGATTACAGAGCAGGAGCAAGAAAAAGGGTTACAAAACAAGAGCAAGACACGGACACCACAGATGAGGACCCGACCCCTGTCATAGCAAAAGAACAAAAGGACTTGGTTGTGGTCTGGGTCTTATGTTTATAGAGTCTGGGATGGGCACCCCCCACGGTTCAGACGTCACCATCACTATGGAACCACTTGCTCAGTTGTCAGACTCTGCTGCACCCATGCAGCTCGGCCTGTGCTAGGGAGTAGAGTCCCTCTGCAAGCTTTTGCAGTTGGTGCCCTCAGTTGTGTATTGGTAGGTTGGTAGGTGTTGATGCCTGCTGTGGCATCCCTCACTGCATGAATAAAAACAGCTGGTACGTGGGTAGAAGGTACATGCTGCAAGAGGTGGACTTCCCCTATCTCCAGGGAAGCCCCAAATAGCCATGGTCTTTTATTCAAGCATTATACAACAGGTGTGAGGGCCCATGTACTAGGATCACGTGCTTAGCAGTCCCTACATGCTCTTTCCCCAGGAGTTCAACTCCCACCCTGCTGCACCACAAATGTTCAAAGTATAACACCTGCTTGCTAATGAGTGACCAATCTTATCTCATTAATGCCTGTAGTTGCTTGAGGGCTTGTCTCTGGGCAGCAAAACATCTCCTTGTTGATTAGGAGATAGTCTCGCTTTCCTCAAGAACCAAGAACCGGTGGCCACTTCTTTTTTTTTTTTTTTCTTTTATTAAATCATAGCTGTGTACGTTGATATGATCACGAGGCATCACACACTAGTTTCACAGACCGGTTGACACATTTACATCACACTGGTTAACATAGCCTTCCTAGCAATTTCACAGTTATTGTGTTAAGACATTTACATTCCACATTTACTAAGTTTAGATACTGTATATCTAATACTAAGTATTAATAATTCACTAAGTATTAGATATCCAGTATATCTAATATCCAGTATATCTAATATCCTGTATATCTAATATCTAGTATCTAATATTATCACAGTAAATAATTTTATTATTTACTTTATTTTAATTTAATTTAATTTTATTTATTTTATTATTACTAAGTTTAGATATACAGTGTATCTAATATTCTGTATATCTAATATCCAGTATCTAATATTATCACAGTAAATAATTTTATTATTATCTAATATCCCTCTTTATTTCTCTAGTATTTCTTTTTCTGGAGTCTACTTTGTCTGACACTAATATAGCCCTTTCATATTTCTCTCGACTAATGTTTTCTTGGCACAGTAACTAAGAAAATGCCAAGAAGGCTATGTTAACCATTGTGATGAAAATGTGTTAAATGTTCTATGAAGCTAGTGTATGATGCCCCATGATCATATCAATGTACGCAGCTATGATTTAATAAAAAAAAAAATAAAAAAATAATAAATCAAACTATATAAATAATTATATTAAATGTAAGTGGTCTAAATACATAAATTTAAAGAAAGAAGTTGTCAGCATGGACTAAGGACTCATATGTAAGTCTACATAATGCCTACTTTAAATAAAATGGCATAGATAGATTGAAAGTAAAAGAAGATAATTCCAAGAAAACATTAATCAAGAGAAATATGAAAGGGCTATATTAGTGTCAGACCTATTTTCTTAAGTATACTTTAAAAGGATGGATTTTTTGGTAAGTAAATTGTATTTCAATAAAGCTTTTATTTAAAAAAATGACATAAGACAAGGATGCCAGCCAATAGTTCTATTGTTTAATGTTTTCTGGAAGGTAGCTAATGAAATAGGGTAAGAAATATATCTTTTGAAAGAGATTTTTAAAAATAATTATTTGGAGACTTATTGTTTATTGAAAAAACTTCAAAAAAGAAAAAAAATTAGGGAGTTCAGTAGGGTGGCTAGTGTGATGTATACCATATACATATTTGTGGTATATATATAATTTTATGGTATTATATATATAGTGTGTGTGTGTGTCTTTGTCTACTTGTACTGCTATAACAAAATACCACCCACCAGGTAACTTATAAATAATAGACATTTGTTGCTTCCAGTTCTGAAGGCTGGGAAGTCCAAGACCAAGGGGCCAGTAGGGTTAATGTCTGCTGAGCGCTATTCTCTCTGCTTCTAAGATGGCATCTTATTGCTGTGTTCTCTGGAGGGGACGAATCCTGTGACTTCACGTGATGGAAGGTGGGGGGGTAGAAAAGAGGCAAGCTCTCTCTGAAACTTCTTTTATAAGATCATCAATCTGTTCATGAAGAGCCCCGAGACTTCATAACTTCTCAAAAGGCCTCATCTCTTAGTATTATCATAATGATGATTAAGTTTTGACATAAATTTTGGAGGAGTTATATATTCAAACCACAGCGTAATGTCTATAAATACACATACATATATACACTAATGTATATGCCAGTTAGAAAAATAATTAATTCACAGTAATAGCAACAGCCATGAAGTACCTCTGAATAAACATAATCTAAAATATGTAGGAACAGGCTGGACATGGTGAAGGTTTAATGCCTCTAATCCCAGCAATCTAGGAGGTTGAGGCAGGTGGATTGCTTAAGCGCAGGAGTTGGAGACAGCCTGAGTAAGAGTGAGACCCTGTCTCTACTAAAAACAGAAAAAATTTTAACTTTTTTTTTTGAGACAGAGTCTCACTTTGTCACCTTGGGTAGATGCTGTGTTATCAGCCTATTTCACAGCAACCTCACACTTTTGGGCTCAAGCAATCCTCTTGCATCAGCCTCCCAAGTAACTGGGTTTATAGGCACACACCACAATGCTCAGCTATTTTTTTCTGGGATAATTAGAAGAAAACCAATATTTGTCTTATAGGGATCCCCGAAAGCGACAAAGTGGCTTCACAAGGCACAGAGTCTCTTCTCCATGAGATTGTGAAGGAGAACTTTCCAGACATGCCAAGAGATTCTGAAATTCAGATAGCAGACCGTTTCAGAACTCCAGCACGACTCAACCCAAATAAGACATCCCACAGACACATCATAATCAATTTCACTAAAGTTAATATGAAGGACAAAATTCTGAAAGCTGCCAGATGAAAGAAAACCATTACCTGCAAGGGGAAGAATATTAGAATAACTGCAGATCTCTCTGCTGAAACCTTTCAAGCTAGAAGAGGATGGTCATCTACTTTTAATCTCCTAAAACAAAATAACTTTCTTTTTTTTTTTTCCATTATTTTTTATTGTTGGGGATTCATTGAGGGTACAAAAACCAGGTTACACTGATTGCATTTTTAGGTAAAGTCCCTCTTACAATCATGTCTTGCGCCCAAAAGGTGTGGCACACACCAAAGCCCCTCTCCCCTCCCTCCTTCCCTCTCTTTGCTCTTCCTTTCTGATTTCATTTCTTTCTTTTTTTTTTTTTTTTAAGCAGGAACTCAACTTTATTGCGTCAAGCAGCCGCTTATATAGAGCGTGGGGAAGGGGTGGGGAAAGAAGGCGGGGGATGAGGTGCGTGACAGGGTTGGGCCAATGGCATGGTACCACGTTGGC
>CAUYPK010126552.1:0-13247 GCA_963574355.1 Loris lydekkerianus | reverse complement strand
TATCCTGCCCCCCCCCCCCCCGGCAATTATTTATAAGTGGTTTTCATTGGTTCCCAGAGGTCCTTAGGTGGTTCTCTCTTTCCTTCCTTCCTTCCTTCCTTCCTTCCTTCCTTCCTTCCCTTCCTTCCTTCCTTCCTTCCTTCCTTCCTTCCTTCCTTCCTTCCTTCTTTCTTTCTTTTTTTATTGTTAAATCATAGCTGTGTACATCAGTGCAATCGCCTGTACCCATTCTAAGATGCACCATAGGTGTGGCCCCACCCATTACCCTCCCTCCACCAAAACCTCCCCTCTCCCTTCCCCTTCCTTGGCCCTTTCCCCACAGTCTTGTGCTATAGTTGGGTTATAGCCTTCATGTGAAAGCTATAATTTAGCTTCATAGTAGGGCTGAATACATTGGATACTTTTTCTTCCATTCCAGTGGTCCTACTTCTTACTGGTTACTGTTACCTTAGTTTCCCCAGGTACCCATTTTTCTTTAGATGTCCACAGTAACTGCTGTCTGCTATTTTCCAGGTACTTTATGGTAGTGAAGAGTGTGTGATGCTTGTGACATTTGCCGTACCCACTGTCCTATAACTGTGACCATTACTCCGCTTGGTGTCACAGGCTGGAAACTGCATTTTGTCTGAGTCACAAGGCTTCCTAAACTCATGGTTTCTTGCCGGCCCCTTTTAAACTTTCTTATCTAGAAGGCCAGGCTTTTCTCCTACCTCCCTGTAAGCCCCTTTTTATCCCCAATCACTCCACCCACCTGGGAGGCCCATCTGACCTTTACCTGCCCAGGACCTGCTGAGGAAGAGGAGGAGGAAGGGGAGGACAGGAAGCCACTTCCTATAGAACAAGGAACAAAAGACATTCCTGTGCCCCCCCAGACCACTGGCCTGAGGCAGGGATGGAAGTTTTAGTTTTTAAAAAGAGTAGGGAAAGTTTTAAAGAGACAGAGAACTTTTTTGCTGTTTTTTTCCCCCCCATCTGTTCCCTCTGTCACATGTTCCCACCCTCAATTTTACACTTCCATATCTATGGGAGGAGGGGCGACTGCTCTGTTACAAGGCCCATGGGGTAAGGAACAAAGACCTCTGCCCAACAGCCAGTGTGGGACTGAGACCCAGTAAGCATCCAGGAATGAGCTTGGAAGTGGAGGCTCCCGCCCTTCTGGAGCCTTCAGGTACCCACAGCCATGGCTGGTTGAATGGAACCTTGGGAGAGACCCTGAGCCCAAACCACCCAGCCTAGCTGCTCCTGATTCCTGATCCTTGGAAACTGCACGAGATGCTCGATGACAATGTGTTGCACAGCTGCAGATAAACACTGAGGTAACCTGCCCAGTATCATGCTGGTGATACGTGGTGGAGCTGAAATTTGAACTTGGGTTTGTGAGAGGTCAGAGCATAGGGCTGACCACGTTGCCATGGTGACCCCACAGTATCTACCCTGCTCAGCCGGGGCCTGTGGTGAACCTCAGCAGAGTCTCAGGATTCTCTCTGGCCTGTAGGACTGAGAATGGGCCGAGAACTGACCCCATGACTTCTGAGGCATCTTTCACTCATCCCCAGGATGGGAAATTTTCCCTATTTAACATTTTCTGAATTATCTCTGTAAGCTTTTGTGAGGAGCTCGTTTGAGGTATGAATTGTGACCTACAACTTGAACTAGGGGTCTAGACTTCCTTTTTAGACTGAACTTTTCTGTAAAGGGCCAGAGAGTAAATATTTTAGTATAATATGTTTTTTGAAAAATGCCATCTAGATACAATTTTGAGGCCCTGGCCCTTTCTTATGAGGTTGGCTCACTCTACACTGTATACTCACTGTAATTGCCCTACACAATCAGGGACGGCCCCTGAGGGCTAGAGCCTGTGGAAATCATTCAAACCTGCTGACCCTAGGGCTGCTTGTCCTTGACTAACCCTTTGCCCACCCCCTGACCTGCATAAAGGCTCTTGTCTACAGCTCATGGTCTGTCTCTCCCTCTCCCTCCTGGCCGGCTGTGCCCTCAGGTAATGCCCTGCAGCCCCAGGGAACTGTGAGGAGGAAGATGGCTCTTCCCCATTTCTCTGCATATGGCCTGACCATCCCTCCCCTACCCCCACGCCTCATGGGGCCATATAGTTTTGGTCACAGCCACTCAATTCTGTTGTTACACTGCCTAAACTGCCATAAACAATATTTGACCATGTTCTGAAGGACACCAGAATATTTCACCCCAAAATATACCTCCTTAGCATATCTTGAGATGGTTATTCAGAGTAACTGCAGACAAGAATAGCCCTGAAGAGCCATCTCTAGTGGGAGAGATTTGCATCTGTAGAGAAAATCTGCATTAGTGGAAGGAACATCCAGGCTTTCTCTGAGCCCTAACCCTTTCCCCATCTGGGAAAGAAGTCATGGGAAAAAGGGACAGAGAGGCTAACACCTTTATATCCTGTCTCAGAGCTACTACCTGTATTCATTTGCATGACACGCTTTCCTCTCTGCACTTCCCCATAAGCTGTGAAGCTACCTTCTCCCCACCCCCAGGAGCCCTAAACTCCATATTCTTTCTGTAGCCCTAAGATGGTAGTAAAGACTACACTCATGGGGGCTCTTCTTTGCATTTTCATATTTTGTGTGACTCCTGTGCACACGTAATAAATTTGTTATGCTTTTCTTAGGCTGTTATGCTTTTGTTAGGCTGTCTTGTCACAGGGGTGTCAGCATGACTCTTTATGACGGGGAGGAAAAGGATCACTTCCTTTCTGCCTCTACAGTTCTAACAAAATTTTATTTATAAAAATAGGCCCTTAGCTAGATTTGGCTTGGGGGCTGTAGTTTCCTGACCCCTGCTATAGAATCTTCTCATAGATTTAGATTTTCCTGATCAATGGGTAATATTAAAGAAAGTTTTGAACATGTTAATTAGTAAATCTTCTCAAGCTGTCACTTAGTTGACACCTAAGGACCCTTACAAAAGCTTTAAGGGCACTTTGTCACACTCTGTGAACCGTTTCAGCCCTGCAGCCTGTCTTGTTGCCTGGTGTAGTCACAGTATTTCAGAGTGACAGTGATGAAAATGGCACCTCTACGGGGAAGGCTGACTGTATGCTGGCTACAAGGCCAAATGCATTATATTTATAATCACTAGTCATTCTCCTTACGGCACCTGTAGCTTTTCATTTTACAGACAACAAAACTGAGGCTTAAAGACGCAGATAGCATATCTAGCCAGTGGTGAAGGCAGTAATCCCCCTGGGATCATGTTCCTAACCCAGTTATGCAATCACATTTCTGCAATGCCCTTATCTCCTTTAAAGCTTGTTAAAGCCATCTCTAAAAAAATGTCTATTGGCTTCAATTACAATTATTTACTACATCGTTTCTTTTGTTAAATAACTTAATTTTAGGTATTGCCCACCAGGAGAGACGTGCTTTTTTTTTGGTAATTGGATGTTGTTCACAGTGACAGGATTGATTCTTGCACTCATTTTAGTTCATAATAGAATATATTAGTTTAGCTGGAATTGTTAATTTTCCCTTGGGGGGAATCAAGTGCCCAAGGCACTGATTGATAAATCAATAAATCTTTAGTGAGGCTGGTAAGTCAACTGTCACACATGTGTCAACCATTTCTCCAGAGTCTAGATTTTACCCAGGCCAAGTATATTCCTTTCCATCTTTTTCTCCCTCAACATTGTAATATACTGAGGTATTTAAACAAATCCCTAAGATTGCAAGCTTTGATTCCTTCTTTTCTAAAAAATAGCAAGAGGGATCTTGCTTTTTTCCAGCTATTTTAGGGAAAGAACTCAGTTGTTTGTATATTTGCATTACAACCCCTAACCTCTCCTGAGGACAAATGGCTGTCTGACTATTAAGCCCGCGGGCATAGCAGCACTGGCACTGTGGATTAAGCCTCTGAATGCTGACTAGCTCTCTGCAGCATCCCCAGCGTGTGTGAAGAATGTGTTTGTAGCTGGGAGGCAAACAGAACCTCCAAAGCTGAGCAAGAATTTTGAAAAATAGTCGTCTTATGTATAAATTTATTTTGCTGTTAGTGTGTTTTATTCTTGCCTATTTCATTATTTCACATTTCTTCTTTTTTAATACCTTAGTTCTATTTGATATTCTTAGGGTATTCTTTCAAGTTTTGGGCACTTGTTGTTGAATGCCGGAGTTGATTTTAAATATGCTTTGTTTCTTTAACGTTTAAATTACCAAGCCATTGATGAGTGGCTCAGATATTTCTCCCCCTGATAGAGAAGGCCTGGGTGTCCGTGTGGACTTCCCTCTTCAAAAATCCAGGCTTGGTTGGCAGTTTTAGTTACTGGGAGGTGACAGCTTAGGCTTGTAACACTTACAATAGGAACAACAGGGCTTTGGGCTCTGGAGTTATTTCCCTAACAATTTAAGTTATTGTGCCTACTTTTAGGGCAAAACAAATGCATATTCTTAATTGGCTTTTGATGCTTTTAGCAAAGAAACACATACTGTAGAAGTGAGAATTATATTTCAGAGGGGTGGAGCAAGATTGCAGACCAGAAGGATCCTTCAGCTGAGCTCTCCTAGAATGACTGGGGAAAAAGAGAGAGTCCAGGCGTAACTGGCATGAAGACCTTACCCAGAGTCATAGTTCAGGGAGCACAGCAAGGAGGTGGTGAGCTGGACACGGCATGTATCCAGAGTGGTGGGAATCTGATGAATTAGGCAAGTGATTGCAATCGGTTGGCATTGGCTGACTGCCCACAGAGGTCTGGGATGGGAGGATACCTTTCTGGACACCTTTCAGGAGTCTTCAGTTGTTGGAGGAAGCTGTGCATTGAATCAAAAGCTTGGAAGAGTGGGCAGACTGGAACAGTGTACAGCAACCAGATTTGAATGCTGATTGGAGTGGACTTGCCAAAAGTTTAGTGGCTGGTGAGGCAGCCATATTGAGAAGGTCTCGGTGGCCAGGAGACTGCCATTGTGGGAAGGTCAGGAGAAGGTGTTAGCAGGGTCCTAAAGCACAGCCATCTTAATTCCACCTGTTGGGATCAGAACTCTATTCTTGGGACAGGCTCAGGGCCTCCCACACCCCACAGGAACTGGAGTCAGGGGACACTGTGAGACTTGCCCCTGAAGGATCCTTGTGAGCTTTAAGATCCCAACTCAGCAGGGTCTGAACGCTGAGGAAATAATCAGGTTATCATGAAGGCAACTAAGTTTGGAATAAGGACCACAGAGGTTGCTGGCTGTGTTGTCTCCTGAAAAAGCCATAGTGCTACTTGGTGTCCTGGTGACACATTGTAACATACTGTCATCAAGAGCAAGGACTTGTGTTTAAAACAAAGGAGGCAGTGAGAAGGAAAAAGGAGCACAAGGAGGTGAACAAGAAGAAAGAACACATGAGGAGGAACCAACAGAAATGTTCAGGCAACATGAAAAACCAAGACAGAGGAAATCTTCCAATGGACCATGAGGCAGCTACTGCAGAAGACTCCACCTATAAGGAATTAATGGACTTGGCTTGGCACTCCTGTAGCTCAGCAGCTAGGGGCCAGCCACATACACCAGAGCTGGCAGGTTTGAACCCAGTTGGGCCTGCCAAACAACAATGACAATTATTGCAACAACAAAAAATAGCTGGGCGTTGTGGCAGGCGCCTGTAGTCCCAGCTACTTGGGAGGCTGAGGCAAGTGAATTGCTTAAGCCCAAGAGTTAGAGGTTGCCATGAGCTGTGACACCGTATCACTCTTTTGAGAGCAACAATTGCTTCTTGGCCTTTTGGCTAAGATCAAGTGTACTGAGAGCAACATAGTGAGACCCTGTCTTAGAAGAAAAAAAAAATTAATGGACTTGACAGAAAGGGAGTTTATTTTATCTGTTTTTTAAATTTTTTTTACATATCAGATTGTTACACTTTTATTTGTCTCATAATTTATAGCAATATTATACAACTGTAGGTTAGTTGAAATTCATATTTAAGCTAAACTTGAATTTGTACTGCATCAGTTTTGAGAACTGCATTCTAAATTCTTTCATTACTTGGGAGAAATATTTCCTTTTTTAAATAGTTGCTTTTTTATTGAGATATAATTAAATTTTCTTTTTAAAAAATTTTTTTGTTTTAAAGACAGAGTCTCACTTTGTCACCCTTGGCAGAGTGCCATGGCATCACAGCTCACAGCAACCTCCAGTTCCTGGGTTTAGGCTATTCTCTTGCCTCAGCCTACTGAGTGGCTGGGACTATAGGAGCCCACCACGATGCCTGCCTATATATTTTTTGTTGTTGTTGCGGTTTGGCTGGGGCTGGGTTCAAACCTGCCACCCTTGGTATATGGGGCTGGTGCCCTACTCACTGAGCCACAGGTGCTGCCAGAGATATAATTAACTTTCAGTTTGCCAATTTCAAGTATGTTTAAAGGAAATTATTCATACATTCATTCAACAAATATTTTGAGCACCTGACACGTGGCAGAGACTTTTTAGGTGGTTATGTTATAGAGATTAACAATAGTTCTACAAAAGCTAACCCATTACAGATTGTACACCAACAGGTAATTTTCTATATGGTGCTCAGAAAGGGAATTTAAAATATGAATGATAAAGACAATAAAAGGAGGGCGGCACCTGTGGCTCAGTGGGTAGGGCACTGGTCCCATATACCGAGGGTGGCGGGTTCAAACCCGGCCCTGGCCAAACTGCAACAAAAAAATAGCCAGGTGTTGTGGTGGGCGCCTGTAGTCCCAGCTACTTGGGAGGCTGAGGCAAGAGAATCACCTAAGTCCAGGAGTTGGAGGTTGCTGTGAGCTGTGATGCCACAGCCCTCTACTAAGGGCAATAAAGTGAGACTGTCTTTACAAAAAAAAAAAAAAAAGACAATAAAAGGAATGGATGAGAAATTGGAAAGACAGAATGAAAAGTCAGACAAGAGATATGTAGAATATAAAAGGATCTGGCAGAAAAAAAAAATAAAAAAAATAATAAAAAGGATCTGACGGAGCTTAAGGAAATGAAGGAAACAATCAGGGAATGTAAGGATGCAGTAGAAAGTATCAAAAATAGGTTAGACCATGGAGAAGAAAGCACCTCAGAGCTAGAGGATAAAGTTTTTGAGTTAATTAAAGAGGTAATTAAAGGTAATTAAAGAGGCAGAAAAGAAGAAAGAGAAAGTAGAACAGGCACTTAGAGACTACAAGATTCCATGTAGTGTTCAAATATATAAATAATAGGGATTCCTGAAGGGGAGGAAGATTGTTCCAAAGAAATGGAAGCCCTACTGGAGACCATCATAAAGGAAAACTTCCCAAGTTTTAATGAGGATCCCGACATACTCCTTTCAGATGGATATGGAACCCCAGGTCATCTCAACTCAAACAGAGCCTCTCCAAGACACTTTGTAATGAACCCATGCAAAGTCAAAATGAAAGAAAAAATTCTTCAAGCAGGAATAAGTGCCAACTGACCTATAGAGGCAAAGACATTAGGATGATAGCAGATTTTTTATTTTTATTTTTTTAGAGACACAGTCTTACTTTATCGCCCTTGTTAAAGTGCCATGGCATCACATAGCTCATAGTAACCTTCAACTCCTGGGCCCAGGCGATTCTCTTGCCTTAGCTTCCTGAGTAGCTGGGACCACAGGTGCCTGCCAGAATGCCTGGATTTTTGTTGCAGTTTGCCCAGGGCCAAGTTTGAACCTGCTACCCTCAGTCTATGGGGGCAGTGCCCCACTGAGCCACAGGCACTGCCCGACAGCAGATTTTTTTTAACTGAAACCTTCCAAGCCAGAACAGCATGGTCATCCATCTTCAACATTCTTAAACAATTTTCAGTCCAGAATTCTGTGTCCTGCTAACCTGAGCTTCAAAATTGATGGAGAAATCAAATCTTTTGCAGATATTCAAGCACTGAGGAAATTTGTCATAACCAGACCTGATCTACAGGAAATACTTAGGCCTATTCTCAATATGGACCACCAGCAAAGTAAACACCCAAAAGTGAAAGGTCAAAACATAGCTTCCACAATGGCACAAAGGATCAAACTACACAATGGACTTTCACAAAATAAGATGAATAGAACCCCACCACATTTATCAATTCTCTCAATAAATGTCAATGGATTGAAGTCACCACTGAAAGGGCATAGGCTGGCTGATTGGATAAAAAAGCCCAAGCCATCCATACTGTCTCCAGGAAACACACCTAGCCTTGATGGACAAATCAAGACTCAGGGTTAAAGGATGGAAAACAGTATTTCAAGCAAATGAAAATCAGAAGAAAGGAGGGGTTGCAATCTTATTTTCAGATACAAGAGAACTTAAAGCAACTACAGTTAAGAAAGACACGATGGCTCTGTCTTTTCCTTCTTCTAGCACCCGGCTTTCCTCCCCTCCCCTTCATTGCTGGTCGAGTTCTTCCTTTTCAGAGTCATCTTGTCACGCTGATTTTCTTACTTCTGCTGCCTCCACCACCACCCCTGGGCTCATTTTCCCTGACCCCTTCCGCTGCCCTGTCCCCAACCCCACACAAGATGTCAGAAGATTTAGCAAAGCAGCTGGCAAACAACTCCAGCCAGTTGAAGCTGCATTATCTGGAAATGGAGAAAATGAAGAATTGGTAAAATTGAAGAAAGATTTACAAGAAGTCATAGAACTAACCAATGGTCTTCTGTCAACTCAACCTTCTGAAACTCTTGCAAGTTCAGACAATTTTGCATCTACTCAGACCACACACTCATGGAAAGTAGGAGACAAGTGTATGGCAATCTGGAGTGAAGATGGACAGTGTTATGAAGTGGAGATTGAGGAGATGAAGAAAATGGCACCGCTGCAATCACCTGTGCTGGTTATGGCAATGCTGAAGTGACTCCACTGGAGAAACCTCAAGCCTGTAGAAGAAGAAGGAAGGCAAAGGAGGACAGTGGCAACAAACCCATGTCCAAAAAAGAAATGATTGCCCAGCAGCGTGAATATAAAAAGAAGAAAGCTTTGAAAAAAGCACAGAGGATAAAAGAACTTGAACAGGAAAGAGGGATCAGAAGGTGAAATGGCAACAGTTCAACAACTGAGCCTATTCTAACAACAATGACGGCCAGGTGAGGAGGAGTATTTTTGCTTCGCTTGAGAGTGCAACAGGCAACGTTGGAGTAGGAACTTGTGGAATTGCTGATAAACCTATGACCCAATATCAAGATACTTCTAAATACAATGTTAGGCATTTGATGCCTCAATAATCAGAAAAACTGTTGGATTTCATCTCTGTAGGGCTTTATGTTTGCCTTTTTATCCTTATATTTTTTTTAACGGTAAATTATTTGTTAGATGAGTAAGGAAGATACCAGTCCTCATTGTTTGACTTCAATGGAATGAAACTTGACAAAACTGAATTTGATAACTGCTATTCATTTAACTTTTTCATTACTACTACCACAATTCCCTCAAAGTTTGTTGAATAAAGCAACTTTTCTAGATGCCGCTTAATACAGCACTTAGATGAATTTTTGGTCTTCCTATTATCAGGCCCCCATTTAATCTATGGCATATACATTTTGTAAGTCATAACTTGGAATTTTCAGATGCTTTCACCTTGATCCATAACTCTAGCAATTCATTGGAACATCAAGGCAAAATACCAGCCTGCTAAAGAGATCTTTTAATTTTCAACTTTTAAAACCTAGCTTTTGTCCAGTTAAAGCCTAAATATAGGTTAATTTGTAAATGGCAGACTTCGAAGTTTTTCCTTCAATACTTTATTTCTTAGTCCTATTATGCCATCTCTGAAGTTAATACAGCTCTTTTATTTTCATTGGACTTTTAGTTTTATGTAAGAAACCATGTTTAGGGTGATTTACTTTTTCTAAGGAATTTTTGTTTTCTACACATTTGCTTTTTTCCACTGTTTATTTTTTTCACTTAGTTGTGGTACCATGTTTGGGATATGTGATGTTTATATGGGAAAGCAAAAAGCTGATGTCTAGCCCTGTATATAGTGTAGATACTATTTTTGTAAAAAAAAAAAAAAAGGCTAAATTAATGAACAAGAGTACTAAATGTTTCATTACAATTTCCTGTATTTCTTGTGCATTAATCTGGCCATAGTTTCCCATATATTATGTTCATGTAGCTGAGTTTATAATTTTCATTAACTAGATCAAGTCAGCATTTGTCGATGTGAGTGAACATCACAGTTATTGTCAGTTGAGTTTTAGCCAAATACATGCATAGAAAAGGGTCTTCCTATTAATGGAAGATAATTTTAGGATGTGTGTTAATTTTCATTTTGTATGTTTAACTTTTATTAAATAAAGTGTTTTTAAAATCTCAAAAAAAAAAAAAAAGAAAGACAAAGATGGATACTTTATACTAGTCAAAAGAACAATACAAGAAGACATTTCAATTTGAATTATTTATGCACCCAACGTAAATGCTCCCAGATTTATGAAACAGATCTTGAGGGGGTCTGAGCAATATGATATCCCATAACACCATAATTGTTGGGGACTTTAACAGCCCTCTGACAGAAATGGACAGATCCTCTAAAGAGAAAGTAAACAAAGCTACAAAGGACTTAAATGTGACCCTGGAACAAATGGGATTAATAGATACATACAGAACACATCACCCCAAAGCTAAGGAATATACATTTTCTTGTCATCCCATGGTACATACTCCAAAATTGACCACATCCTAGGGTACAAATCAAACCTCAGCAAAATTAAAAGAATAGAAATTACACTTTGTATATGCATTTTTCTCATCATCCCATGGAACATACTCCAAAATAGACCACATCCTACAATAAAAATCAAATCTCAGCAAAATTAAAAGAATAGAAATTACACCTTGTGTCTTCTCAGACCACAAGGCAATAAAAGTGGAACTCAACTCCAACAAAAATGTTCATCCTCACACAAAGATTTGGAAATTAAAGACTTGAAGATAGTTGGGTTCAGGAAGAGATAAAAGAGGAAATTGTTAAATTCTTCAAACATAAAAAAAATGAAGACACAAGTTACCAAAACCTGTGGGATACAGCAAAAGCAGTTTTAAGAGGGAAATTTATCGCATTAGATGCCCACATTCATCAGGTCTTTAGGAGAATAGTGATGCATATTTTCCTTTCCATGTCGTAAAATTAGATCCTTGTCTGTAAGGGTGATGATCACAATGATTATAAAGTTAATATTAAATCTATTTTGTAAATCAAAATGTGACTGATGCATACTGATCTCTCTGTTGTAATTCTTAAAAATAGTTCTAGTAATGCTGCTCTCAATATCAGTTTCTTGGGATGGTTAAATCCCATTACACAGCCTGTGCTTTCTAAATTTCTTTATGAACTATTTACCTGTACTATTAAACAGGGAATTGGCCACTTAGTCTAAATCAAACATTAGGATTAGCGGTGAGTAGTTTAACCGTTATGTGGTTTTTTTGAGGGATACTTCAATTTACTATTTGAGCTAAAATATTTCACTTATAGTGTAAGAAATGGATAATATTGCTATTTTATTACAAATTCTGCTAATTTTTTTATTAGAAGACACAATAAATCAATTGCATACTATTTTTTAGCTTTTTTATGTTTTCGTGTGAGAAACTTAAGTATTACTTTGAGTATATGCTTTGTGAACATTTTGCTACTGTGTTAAATAAGAAAGAGAGTTCAAAAAAAGATAAAATATGCTGTCTTTAAATAGGATGGATCAGGGTTTGAAGGGAGGGCCTTCTTCTATTGGCTTGAAATTGACATTATTTAGTAATATTTCTGATAAATTAGTAGTAGTAATGGAATTGTGGTACACCTCTTAAATTCATCATAATGGCTAAGTATACCAAACCCTTGGGTTCAACGCAGTCTCCAACCTCTGGGCTGTGGACTAGTACTGGTCAATGGCCTGTTAGGAACCAGCCTCCCAGTGGGAGGTGGGCAAGCAAAGCTTTCTCTGTATTTACAGCCTTTCCCCATTGCTCTCTCATTGCCTCCTGTCAGGTCAGCAGCTGCATTAGATTTTCATAGGGGCGAGAACCTTACTGTAAACTGCATATTTGAAGGACCTGGATTGTGTGTTCCTTTTTTTTTTTTTTTTTTTCAAGTTTATATTGTGAATGTTTTCAAAGTTATTAAAGCACACAGCTTTTTCCTCATTTATACAACAGATGAATTCTGTCTGTTTGTATATGGCAAACGGTTAGAAAATGAACTTACATACGCTATTTTAGAAATGAATGCTATAGCATTTAGTTCATTGCTCCTACCACTGATTCCTAACATAAGCAATGTACAGGCCTCATTCCTTAAAACTGCTTTTAAACACTAGCACTTTAAGTATAAGCTCGATAGAAAATAGCATTATCAGGAAAAAGGCCTACATACTCTACTCGGTCTTATTTAAAGTAAGAATTGAATTCTTATTTAAGGTAAGAATTACATGACAGAAAATTTATCATTTTCTTCACCCTTGGAGGGGTAGGAGGTAAAGAAAGCAGGGGGGTTACGGTTGCATTATTTAAGGAAGATCTAAAACAAAGACAATCCTTCATGGTTCCAACAACTCCATAGTGAATAACTGTGGACATCTCATCTACTTTATAATTTATGCTATATCAGAAAGTCAGGTCCTCCTCTATGTACATCAATTTTCAAACCTCATTCTCTTCAAAATAGAAAAATGTATCCAAAAGGTACTTCCTAAGTAGACCAAACACCAAAGCTAATCTTGTCTTCCAATGTCTGATGTCTTTTGATATAAGATCTATCACGTAAGTAATCCCAAGACCAAGTAAGAAACTGCAGTTGTGATGGGTATTACCCTACTGTCAACCATGTGTATTACATATTAAATTAAACCCAGCATTAAATATGCCTGTATAATTATGCAAAAAATGATAGCAGTGACGATGCTAATGAAAAAAAGACTACCTTTTAACCCAAGAAGATTAAAGGGAAAAAATATAACAAGCAGAAAGCAGACAGAGTTGGGCAATTTTTGAACAGGAAAGGTAATTTTAAACACAGAAATGTAAAAAGAAAATTACTCCCTTATTTATGCTCTGTGGAAATAATATGAAACATTTATTTTATATATTGGACAAGAACAGAGCTAAGTTAATCCAACTCTACTGCAGCATTACAAAAAAAACTCAACCCTTCACCACAGTGTAAGATTTAAATGCAACCTGCACAAGGGTGCATGTTATGTAAAACACAGCAAGACTGCTGCCGTCCTGCCAAGTACTTCCAGTCCCCACCCAGGTCCTTCTGAAATACTGGTGGTCCCATTAGTCTTAC